>JBAMYA010044190.1:0-12672 GCA_037176975.1 Arrhamphus sclerolepis
GGAGAGCAGCTGCTTTAAGGTGGAATAACTGAGGTGGAGAGCAGCTGCTTTAAGGTGGAATTACTGAGGTGGAGAGCCTGGTTGGAGACTGGTTGATGTCAGAAAGTCAGGATTTAGGAAACGTTTGAAGAGTTTAAAACTAAAGAAAAGTCATTTTTTGTATAAAAAAAAAACAAACAAAACAAAACAAAAAATGAATTTGCTTTGAATTTTTTTAAAAAGAAAATTAAATTAAATGACCTGTATTTTTACGTCAACTTTACGTGTTGGAAAAAGTTTATATTTTCCAACATAAAAAATTTGAGCTAAAGTATCTTTTTTTTTTTTACACATTTGTGACTTTATGATCTTTATTTTTTTTTTAAAAAGGGAAATTGCACAATAAAATCTGCTTTTTTACTGATTTTTTTTTTCTTCAAATTGTGATTGTTGAAGAAAATTTTTTTAAAAAAAGTCTCAATTTTATAGTGGCTGAAATTTGAAATTTTACACCAATATTTTTCATGAAAGGAAAAAAAAAAAATTAAAAAAGTCTCAATCTTGCAAAAAAAAAGCATACAATTGTTAAAATATGTGATATTTATACAAAAGCCTCAGTTTCATGATAAAAGTTGCAAATTTTGTGATTAATGAGATGTTATGACTGACCCTCCCTCTTCTACACCCGTTATTTCCTGTGCAGGGTCACGGGGCTCTGATGGAGTCTATCCCAGCTCTCAGATTTTAGGACACAAAGTTGTTCCATATATATATATATATATATATACATATATATATATACATACATACATATGTATATAAATGTTATATAAATTTATGTTTAGAAGTTCTATGTCAAAATGTTGCAAAAAAGTTAGCAGAAGTAAAAGATTTAGTGTCTGAAACAGAGTTTGGTAACTGAGCGACATCAACGGTGCAGCAGCGGACAAAAACCACGATCATTGTTTTCTTTCTGGTCCAGAGACAACAGATCCGTTTCAGGCCGAGTCTCCCGTCCACCATCGTCTTGATACTCACAATCTCTGTCCGTCGTTCTGTGTGTAGAAGCTGACCGACTTGATGGTCGCCACGACAACCGCCATGCAGAGGGTCACGGGAACAAAGAGCATGATGACGTGTTTGGCCCCGTATTTTAAGGTCAGCTCCTCGTCTTCGTCCTCGTCTGCCTCCACTACTCGAGGTCGGGCGGCAGGGGGCTGTCCATTCTGCTCCGGGCCCCCTCCGCCTCCCCCACCCCCTCCGTCGCCCCCTCTGGACCGGACTCTGGGCGCCGCAGCCTCCTGACGCTGCTGGGTGGGCTCCGGTGCCGTGGCGGTCTCCAGTTGGTCCTGCTGCAAGAAGAAACGGGTTCAGTTTCTGTGCACGCTCAAGGTTTAAGAAACTCAAGTGGCACTAAAATCATGGTCTTGTTCATAAAATATTTTGACGATTTGTTTTCTTATAAAATCACAATTTTTAAGAAATAGCTAATTTTGTTGTAAAATTGCAAATTTTGCCAGACTTCATCATACAATAACAAATGTCACAAAATCTTGACTTTTGCAACATTTTCCAACTCAGTTATTCCACCTTAAAGCAGCTGCTCTCCAACTCAGTTATTCCACCTTAAACCAGCTGCTCTCCACCTCAGTTATTCCACCTTAAAGCAGCTGCTCTTTACCTCAGTTATTCCACCTTAAAGCAGCCGCTCTCCACCTCAGTTATTCCACCTTAAAGCAGCTGTTCTCCACAGACAGAGGCTGGGAAGCATTTTTTGTTCTTCATCAGGTCGAGATTATAGAAGCTTTCATTAGGGACATTGATGAGGGTCTTTTTGATTGACAGCCGGCTCTCATCACTTCATCAACACGTAGCTCAGCTCCATCTTGACTTGACTTCTTCAAGAACAACCGGCTCCTCCAGCTGAGCCCGTGCATCCAAACACCTGGACCAGTCGCAAATAAAAAATAAAAAAAATAAAACAGAAAACTAATATGATCTGATCCAATCTTCTTTAGTCAAAGATGAAACACTGACAATTAAATTACATAAAACATACAAGTCGGTAAATAAAGACAGTACATGTGTGTGTGATGAGCAATGTGTGAATAAATAAATAAATTAAAAAATTACATAAATTAAAAAAAAGAATAAAACATTATATATGTATATAAAATAAACATATAAAATGTGGTTAAATCATCAATTTTAAACTGTCAATGCTCTGGTGTTAAAACACCACAACACTAATACTTCATAAATTTGTGGCTTCGTGATTTTACTTGACTAGTTTCCTCCGTAGGGTGTGCGTCGCTGCACAGCTCACTGATATATTTTCATACTTCAGGGCGTCATAAACTAGATGACAGCGTTGTGAAACACTGATGCTTGACAATAGTTGGACCCCCACAAGAGTCTTAACTGTTTCATGGCTCGTTCCTCAGAGCTGGTTTCTGTCCACAGTGACGACATTAAACCTGTCAATCATCCGGGTCTCAAAACACTGAGCAACACGGTGGTGAAAGTGAAAAAAAAGGGGTCACTCGTCGCACTGTGTCCAGGTGCACGTGTGAAGAAGACAATTGTTGAATGCAGTCTTTGCACGTCTCTGCGCTGCTTTTCTGAGCTGCAGCTCTGTGCAACCAGCTGGGGATCAAAATAGAAACAATTACACAACAGATGAGCGTCATTCAAGGTAACGACCTCCGGTAACTTCTGATATGATTGTGTGTGTTTTCTGCACCAAAGATAAACCACTCCAGCAGCTCTGTCAAAATGACATTTGCATGTTTTGTGCAACAACAGGGAAAGTTTCCAGTTTCAAAAACCAGAATCAGGAGCTCAGATGTGGTCCGGCAGGAGGTCCCTGCTGTTACCCAGCAACACTGTCCTGTAACTCCAGAGTCAATAACCAGCTGTGCCCTCGTCTGATATGGCGGCCTCCACCCATTGTGGCCACAACAGTTACGCAATTCAGGCACTTCTACGGCAGTTAGAGCAGATACAGAGAGATAAAAGAGCTCTGCACACATTAAAGAAGCAGCTGATGAGGTTTCCCAAGCTTAATTACCTTCAGCGTGTTTTTGGTAAAACGATTTGGACTAATTATCATCTCATGATGCAGACTTGTTGCATCGGTATTTTTATCAAAATATTTAAAAGTGATTTATTGCAGACGATTGTACAAGAACAGATGATTATGAAATTAGTTCACTTTTGATCCCGTCCAAACCAGCTGTTTTCATGATTTTAGTTGTGCTTCATTCATTTGTTCACACAAATCCGCACAACTAAACTCACGCTGCAGATCTAAAAAAAAAAACTTGACTTGAGAGGATTATTGATCGTCAGGATAAACAGATCTATAGTTTTGCCTCAGAGGTCCAACGAGGGTAGCTAGATGGACCTGCTGAGAAAATTCAGTTTTACCAACTGTATGCACGTTTCACAAACGCAGCGTTGTTTTAAATTTGACTCATGGCTTTATGTTGCAAAATCACACACAAATCAGAGAAGGAAAAACTCTGATTTTATCGGGGATGAGTGACTGTGAGGTGAGGAAACTGGAGCCACTTCCTGCTGCCGTTGCTCAGGTGTTCAACGTGCGCTCGCCTGGGAATGTGTGCACGATTCTGTGTTGAGCAACTGCAGTCTGGTTTTTCTTTCACAAGTCAGAGTCAGAACAGTCTGATCCACTTCCTCACCCCCACGAGAAGTCCGGCTGGTTTGAAGAAGGACAGAAGCAGGAATTTGGGTCTAAATCCCGTTCAGTTTCAGAGGATAAACGAGCCCAGCAGTAGAACTGGACCTTGACCCAGATCTGAAACGCTCGGTCCTGGCGAGGCGACAGCAGCTGTTGTTGCGGCCTGTCTAAAGATGTTGCTGTCAACTGTCCAGAACGAGCTGCTGCTGCCAGCAGCGAGCGCCTGTAATGAGAAGCCATCAATCACTGGCTTCATCAGGGTTTGGCTCTTCACACAGGACTTTTTTTGTTTTTCTAGCAAACACTGTGGGAACCCTGCATGCAGACAAACAACGCATGTTATTGCACTTAAACGTCATTTAACATGCACATAATGAGGTGAAACTTTATCTCATTATCAGTATGGTGATGGACGAGCCTCCAAATGAGACTTTTATTTTATTTTTTTATTATTAATGCTGAAACACTTGGGTTTCTGGCCACTAGTGTGAGATCAGATCTGAGACCAGCCGCAGGTTTATAGTCAGGTGTTGCCTGAAAGGGAAGAGTTACAACATCTGAGTGGGAGGAGTGAATGGGTGATTGACATGTAGAAACGCCTGCAGTAACTTTGACTGTTGTGGTGAGGAGAGAGAGAAGACAACAGGGGTGACGATGGTTTACATTCCTACCATCAGCTGCGGTCGAGCAGAATAAGATCCCAGACATGAGCTGGACTGGGTTTCCTCTGCAGTGGCTGGACTCTTTTACAAAAGAGGAATATATTTGTGGCTTCACATAATTGGACCTGATGAATTACATAAAAAAAAAAAAAAAAATCACCCATCCACTGTTGTCATGGATGTTAAATGTAGTTGAGAAGAACCAAACCACTTGGAAGTTATTAATCAATTTAAATTACTTACAGACTAGTTCAAGAGTTAAGAACTAGTTGAAATCAGTTACAGACCAGTTATCAATTACAAACAGGTTTAAACCAGTCACAGACTAGTTTAGTTAGAGACTAAATTAAAGCAGTTAAGGAGCAGTTATCAGTTACAAACAGATCTAAACCAGTTAAACACTAGTTAAAAACCAGTTTAACACTAGTTTCAAACAGTTACAGACTACTTTAAAGCAATTAAGGACCAATTATCAACAGGTCTAAACCAGTTAAGGGCTACTTAAAACCAGTTAAACCAGTTTCAAGCAGTTACAGATTAGCTTGAAACAGTTAAGGACCAGTTTACATCATTTAAATATCATTTACCAGTTACAAACCAGTTACACAGTAGTTTAAGGAGTTATGAACTGTTTAGAACAGTCACATGTTTAAAATAGTTCAAAATTATCACAGACTAGTTTAAACGTTGAAACAGATTTAAACCAATTACAACCCAATTTAAAGAACTAGTTTAAACCAGTATGAGTCAGTCACAGACTAGTTTAAAACAGTTAAGTACAATTTTAAAACAGTTAAAGACCAGTTATAAACCAGTTTAAGCCAGTCACAGACTAGTTTAAATTAGTTTTGAAAAAAGTTAAAACTAGTTACCGTCACGGTTTAGGATCTATTTTTGTGTTTGGATTTTAGTTTTGGTTGACATCTGGGTCTTTTCAGTGTTTTGTCTTGGTTTCCTGCTTTTATTTTGAAGTCCTGTCTGTCATCTTCCTCCTTTTCCTGATGTGTCTCGTCACCCTCGCTGTGTATATGGTCTTGTCTTTGTCCTGTGCTGCTCCGTCCTGTAAATTAGAAAATGACAATACCATTAAGTTGTGCTATTGTATCAGTGTTGGGGCAGAAGCATGTTTAAGGCATGTTTCATTTGCTTTGTGGACTTCTAGTGTTAATCAGCAGCTAAACCTTAAAGAATAAATGGTATCAACCCAAATCACAGTTAATGGTTCATGTTGACCAGCGCTGCTGTAAACGTGCTTCCCATGAAGCTCCCATGATAAGATTTTAACTAAGTATAAGAAATGGATCAAAAAGTTAAAGAGTGTCAAAGTGATGTGCAGTTAGAGATGTTCAGATGTTCCACAAAGAAACAAAAGGAACAGGCTGCTGAAGCACGGAACACCACGTACTTTGGAATTACAAATTCAACATCTATCCATCTATCACGAGTGTTTGAAACATAAATTGCAAGAAAAAATTGTGAACACTTCACAGTTAAAGAAAAAAAAAGGAAGTAAATCCATAGACGAGTAGCTTGAATGGCAGATAACTCTGATGTCCAGTTGAAGAACTGAGTTTGGACGTGCGGTTCAGAGGTGTCTTTACTGATGAGACTCAAACTAAACCATTTTGCAAAGCGTCCATGTTAGTTTTTCTCTTCTTTTTTTGTTTTTGCACAGTCAGCTGCGTTGTGCACATTTCTTGCTTCCGTAGGAAAAGTAATACCGGAAGTCTCCTGTAGGGGGCAGAATATAGAGCCACAGTCAAAAAATACAACCGCAAAAAAGAAGTGAGACAGAAGACGTTATTCTTTTGTTTTCAGTCAGAAAAGAACAATACCAGCATCACTGGAGATGTGTAAAATAAGTGTTGTTGGGATCAGAGTTTTGTTTCTTTTATCGATGTAGGAAACTGGCCAGAAACACAACAGTATTTTTCGTACGTACTTTTGCAACGTTTGAGTGACTTGTCCTGTCAGCTTGTCGTCCTAGTTCAGCACATCCAACACCGCAGCTAGCTGTTGTCGATAAAAATCGCAACTGCAGAGGAGCTTTGTGACAGTTCACTGCTGGTCGACTGTTGCTCTGATCTCCACTAGCGCCATCAAGTGTTCAAGTGATATTGCATCCCACGTACGTGTCGCGTGTGTTTTGGAGGACACGCTCGACCGACCGAAGTGCCAAATGAACGCAGGATACTCGCTTCCCTCAGTTCTCTCCTGTTTCATGGCCCTCTGGATGAGTTCCACACCTATTTTCATCGATGTTAGAGCTCTGCAGCTCCTTCTCGTCCTCTTTCACCTACATCACGGTCCCCCTCTCTGCAGTGTTAAATTCAGAGCGCGACCTTTACCTCACAAGGTCTTTATTCCTGCTCACGTGTACAGATATTCCATCTCACGTCCACCTGTTTGAGCTCCCTGAATGTTGGGTAAATTTATCACCTCTTGACAGTACCAACATTCAGAACTCTGTGTGCACATGGACATCTAATATCTGTGCGTTCCCGTGTACGTTTGTGTCGCCTTTAAGGCTCCAGAGTGACATGATGACTTTTATGAACAAGTCACTTTCGGAATGTGCTGTACATTTCCTGATTCTTTGATGTCTTCCCAGAAGTCTGGAAGTTCAGCTTTGGGCAACTGGATTAAAATTTACAGTATGTATTTGAGAGGAAGGAAAAGAACAATTTAGATCTTAAATTATCTGAATTATTTTTATTTGCTGAAACTGATTGAAATGTGATTTGGTCGTGTTTCAATGTCATTGAGCTTTAATCAGCATTGAGTGTGGCTTCCTGTTACATTTATCATGGACTTGTATGTCAACGTTGTGTTGTAAGCCCTTCAACACCTCCACATCAAATCCATCTCAGTCATAGAAACACCCCACTAATCTCCAGAAGAATCGGTTTTGATCCGTCCTTCCGATGAATTCACTCTGACTGAATCCGTCTTTGTTTCAGATCTTGCTTTGGCAGCAACGTCTGAAAGAGGACGGCCAGACATGAACTGAGGACTGCTGGACCCCCTCCAGAGCCCCCGCGGTCCTCCATCACTGGCCTGTCCTCAAACCGACTAGAGCAATCAATCAATAAACCAATCAGTTCTTATTAATATAGCGCCGTTTAAATGACCGAGGTTGACCAAAGTGCTTCACAGAAGTTAAGAACAAAGAAAAGCTAAACATGGATTGTAAAAATAGTCATCAAACACATAAAAAAAACATTTAAAGTGTTTTAATAAAAATAAATAAAAGAAAAAAAAGATAAAAGTAACGTATCCTGAACAGCAGGTATGTAACTCCAGAGGCAGCGTGACCCAGAGTCTCTGCAAGGAAAGATCCCCAACGTTTTCAGTGGTGGGACTGTAGCTGTGATCTTTTAGTTTAAATGTGCTATATAAAGATTGATTGATTGATTGATCTGGACTCTTCCAGGTTATGTTGGACTCTCACGTTTGCATCTGAAGACTTTGACGACGTCACCTGCTGCTGGAATGAATTGTAGGTTGTGTGCGTTACGTTAGGTTGCTTCCATCAAGAGCTGAGAAGTTTTCAACTTTCGACACATCAAAGCATGCGTGAGCCAATCAGGTTGCTTCTAAGCAGCTTGACCAGCCAATGAAATCACGTTCAGTCGTCTGTGGTCACACAGAGTCACAATTTTCAGAAATACAGATGGAAGGAAATGCCAGAGATAGTGATGAATCTGGTGATTTGTGTCTGTGGACAGTAGTGATGAGTCGTTAACAACGAACCGGCTGCAGCGGATGTTTTAAATAGCCGACGTAGCCGATAATGCAGCAGATCAGGAGAGCTGACTCCCTTCTGTTTTCCTTTTATTCAGCTCATTGGATGCTTTTCCACAGAGCATAGTTACTAACAGTTAGCTTGTTAGCTTTTCCTGGATGTTTCAGCAACAGTTTGAATGTTTTTGCTTGTTTTTTTTTTTTTGTTTTTTTTGTTTTTCTGGTCATGGTGACACGATCAACCTGAAGCATCAGATACCTCCTCCATGTGGATCCACCGTCTTGAATGTTGTTGGGGTGAAGATGCTTCGTCCAAACCAGGAAGCTGAGGCGGTGACCAGCGAGGCTCCAGTCACCCCCTCTGACTGACTGAGTCCAGTTAACAGCACAACAACAACAACAACAACAACACCAGAAGAATGATTATGCTCTCTTAATTAGATGTTAAATATTCAAAACATCCATGATGGCTGCAGAATTGCTAAAAACAGTTTGGATGAACAGATCTTTACTGCAACACTGTTTCTGCTCCATGCAGTTTCAGACTCTTCTCACATTGAAGAGGGAACTGATCATTAGTATCTGACTGGATCTGATCCAACACGATCCGTTTAAACTCGTCATTCTTGTCATCTCATCGTACCTTTTCTACTTGGATACCCATCAAACAAATTTGTCCCGTATTTAATTCTGTCCTACATGCACACGCCTGGGTTATAACGTGTTATAATAAATAATTACAAAGCACAGAAAAACTAAATAATCTACTGGAATAACTGAGCACCAGTGAGTGACTGATTTCAGCTCGACTGTGCTTGAATGGAAGTATTTTTGAGTCACGGCCACCTCTTTGTTTCCGGTCAGAGAAACCCTCCGTTGTTCAGGCTCACGTGGATCCTCGTCTGACTCCAAGTTTTGCAGAAACAGACACAACAAGACCTCATTAACATCTCCGCTCAGATGAAGGAGCAACGTGCTGCTCTGCCATGAGATTGGACCACCGGTTCCTGGTGGTGCCTTTCATCTCTGTCGGTCAACCACATTTTTCCTTTTTTTTCCTCCATTCCATCAAACCAACAGTGACTCCAGTGTGTAACCAAAGTGAGCTGCCAAACTGGATTACACTTTCCAAAACACATTTAATAAAGTCATTGGAGCGCAATTCAAAGTAAAAGATGCATTAAACTAATTTTCTAACAGTTTTAGCAAAACCTCCAGAGGACCTGCTTTCAGGCAGTCTTCCAGACCAGCCTGGTCAGTTAAACCTGCACACATGAATCCTGTTTTGGTGGAGGTTTTTTTTCTTTTTCTATCTTTCTTTTCTAGTCTGGCACCGAGAATGAGACCTGACCCCCCGGGTCCATTGTGACCCTAAAAGCATCTGACTGGTCAGCAGTTTCCTCTCAGCAACTTAGAAATAGACTTCACCAAGACCATCTGACCTGGTAGCTGTTGGTGCAAAGGGAAAGCAAAGCCCCATGGGATTTAAGGTTGACACCTCTGGTTTAGCTGTTGATTGAAAAGTAGAGAAAAGAATATACTGATGAAAATAGATAACTGACCAGATCCAGATCTTGGTCCAGATCTGATGAAGAATGAGCAAGAGACATCACATTTCTCATCCTTTGAAATGTGGAATACTTATAAGTCCTTAAAGCTCCAGCTCCATCTTATCTTGCAATACGATACATGTATCTGCTGCTGGACACCTTAATTTCCTTCAGGATTAATAAAGTATCTCTACTCTACTACTCTACTCTTATATTCTATAGCTCTATAATTCTATACTATCCAAACAGACCTCTACACTGTTCAGAAACTCCTCTCCTGAGTAACCAGCTCCCAGTTCGGTCTAACTTCAAGATTAGGCTCATAACTTTCCTTTTCAGCTATGTTACGTACTCTGAAGCATCCTTTAAGCTGCCTTTCCATCGGCGGGGCATCAGGGGTGAAATCTGGGCAGTTCTTTTGTGTCTCCATTCACAGCGACGGGATCGGTAGGATCTACTGACCTAAAGAAAACTACCACTCCATACCGCTTGGTGGTGGTAGTCATTTTGTTGTTTGCCAGATGCCAATGAAGGAAGAAATCAACAGAGGGCCCCACAAAGGCCCCATAAAGGTCCACCCAAAATTCTTGTTGCAGGAGTTTTCTCCAATTCCTGAATTTATGTGTTGTTGATAATGGAGACGCTGTCACGATAAGTGTACAAGAAGACCCAAATGCAGGAGTCAGGCAGGCAGGAGTAATCCAAAGGGTGATTTATTTATTTATTTATTTATTTATTTATTTATTTATTTATTTATTTATCAGCCGTGGCAAAGCAAACACAGAGAACAAACTAGTCAGGAATTAACATAACAGCCCTTCAAACAAACAGAGGAAAGCAAGATCTTATATACACAGACGGGGTAACGAGACACAGGTGAAACAGTTCTGGGCAGATGAGAAGCAGGAAAATCAAACAGAACAAAATGGGGCACAGACAGAACTTCAAAAATAAAACAGGAAACCAAGACAAAACACCTCAGAACAAGAACACTGAAGAAACTCAGATACTAACAAAACAATCAACCAAACACCAAAGCCAACATACCATGACAGACGCACATGAACGTTCCAGTTCACTGTTGCCTCGTGGGATGGCTCAGGATGGATTAAAGTGGAGATTCTTTCTGTTGGGGTCCTCAGGTCAGTTGTTTTTTTTATGAAACTAGCAAAAAGAATATAATGTCACAGAAGGGAGGTTTTAAAGGACTCAAACGCAGGGAAGCAGGCTTGAAGGAGGAGCAGGAGTCTTTGGGGTCATGATCTGGGTCTCTGTGAAGCATCTAGCCTAGTGTGTATAATAATTTATTTATCTACCTATTTATTTTTTCATTTATTCATTTAATTTAGAGACAATAGGTGAAATATAGAAAGTCTGAATTTGAAATTTTGCAAGATTTCCGATATTACGAATGCCGCCATGTTTTGTCAAAAAGTTAAGTTGTAATTTTACAACAAAAGTCATGGTTTTAGGAGAAAATGTCTTATTTTTGCAAAATTGGTAATTTTCCCACCAAAAAAGCTTGTTTGTGATTTTACAAGAAAATTAACAATTTATAAAATGAAGATTTACAATAAAAAGTTGTGATTTATTTATTTATTTTTTGTCTAAAATTTCTTTTTACTATAAATAGATTTTCTTTGTCAACAGAAATTTGGGATGTAAGGAGGTATTACATTGTTATGGAAAATTTGGTCGTCTGTTGGATTTTTTTAAAATTTATTTTTATTTAAAGTTATTGTTAATTTTTTTTATTGTCGACCATAAATCCATGAAAAATTAATGGATAATAATTTATTGTCAACAAGAGTTTGCTGAAAAGAAAACATTCAGTTTGTTTCAGTGTAATTTAAAATGTCTTTCATGGAGAATGACTTCTGTATGAATGATGTAAAAGGCAAATGACTTATTAATTTTAATAAAACAAACATAATGAAAACATTTAGGTCATAAGCAACGCTTTTACTGTCTGAATGATTTATTGACCAAGGAGTAGATTTGGGGATCAAATACTTGTCCTCGTTAGCTTCAAAAAGAAAGTGAATAATTTTCACTCGTGGGTCCTGGTGATTTAAGAGTTCTTTGGAGCGCCGTGAAACCTCACGTGCCCACATGGACTGGAGGTCAGAGCTGTAAATGGTTCTTTACTGCTGCCTCACCATCTCACTATCTCCCTCTCTCACATTTCCTTCTCTGTTATCCGTCACCACTCCACCTTTACCTCTCCTACCCTTCTCCAGCTGATCACGCTCTCTCAGCGTGGCGCAGGCATGGCAGCACAAGCTGGGGGGTCGCGTTACAGCTGCACATCTGCAGCTTGAACCCCCTGCAGCCGCCACCGCCACCGTGGTTCGACAGGAATAGCTACGCTGCATGCTTCTCTGTGATTCAGACACACTGAAAGAAGAGCTATGGTGTCTACATGTGAGGATATGTGAAACTTTTAAAAGAGGTGCAGACGACTAGGGTTGAGTACATTTTAGTACTTTTACCCAAAATTAAGATAACTTAATTTTCCATGTTCATTATTCAAACAACAGTTGACTTGAAGTCCATCATCAGCTCATCACTAGAGATGGCTGCTGTCAGGTCAAAAGAGATTTGGAAATTTGAGAGATTTTGAAAGATTTTGGTGACTCAATGATGTTGGGATCTACCATGGTGATTCTGGGCCCTACCATGGTGATGCTTTGTCCTACCATGGTGATGCTGGGTCCTGCAGTGGGGATGTTGGGTCCTATCATGGGGATGTTGGGTCCTATCATGGTGATGTTGGGTCCTACCATGGTGATGCTGGGTCTTACCATGGGGATGTTGGGTCCTACCATGGTGATGTTGGGTCCTACCATGGGGATGTTGGGTCCTACCATGGGGATGTTGGGTCCTATCATGGTGATGTTGGGTCCTACCATGGTGATGTTAGGTCCTACCATGGTGATACTAGGTCCTACCATGGTGATGTTGGGTCCTACCATGGGGATGTTGGGTCCTACCATGGGGATGTTGGGTCCTACCATGGGGATGTTGGGTCCTA
>JBAMYA010044191.1:0-12672 GCA_037176975.1 Arrhamphus sclerolepis
ACACTCACTCACACCTAGGGACAATTTAGGAACACCAATCAACCTAACATGCATGTCTTTGGACTGTGGGAGGAAGCTGGAGTACCTGGAGAGAACCCACGCAAGCACGGGGAGAACATGCAAACTCCACACGGAAAGGCTCCTGTGGAGTATAAAAGTTATCAAGAATATTAAATGTTTCTTATATAGATTTGTATCAATCCCCTAAAGGCTAATTTTATGCTAAGACCTAGTGTTTTGAATTTTTATTTTTTATTTTTAATATTCTTTTTTTTTCAGTTGCAAGCAACTGTATGGAGTTAGAACAGTCTCAACAGGCACGAATGCACAGCACGATGCGCAAATGCACAAGACAAGATTCGCAAATGCACAGAACAAACAAACAGTGCTATCTTCAGTCAAAAAAGTAATATTTTCAGTCAAAGAAAAAGACTGTTCAAATGCAAAATTAAAATATATATATATATTGATTTTTTTCAATTGAGATGAAAAAAGTTGGGTTTTTTTTGTTTTTTACACAAACATCCCGCCGTGGGCGGATGCTTTCCCATTGGTCAGACATGTTTGAGAACCTGGCCTGAATCTGGAGGTGTGAGAGTGTCAAATAAGCAACTAAAAATCATTGAAGTCTATTCCTCGCTCTCTGGGTAACGTTAGCTGCTGCCTCATGTATCACGTTACCTTATGCCGTGATCCCAGCAGCCGAACGCTCTTGCCAGTAGGTCTCTCCATTGGTCGGCGTCGCCTCCTCCACGGTGATTCCACATCTCCTCAGCTCCTCTCTCACCTCCTCGGCGCTGTGGTAGAATCAGACTCCCAGATAGTAGATCCACATACTAATGTGTGGTGTTTGGAGCATATTCTTTTCATTTTCAGGGCCTTTTTCATCCCATTATATTCCTTATGTTTCTTGACAACCTGTAGGCACTGTAGTCATGATCAAAGTAAAGAGTCCTGTTGTTTAAGTGGACTTTTTCCTTCTTGGTTTTCTTCCATGCTTCATTTAAGACTCATTCTTTTGGTCGTGAATTTCCTTGAAGTTGATAATAAGCGCTCTTATGAGCGGCTCTTATGAGCGTCTCTATGAACTCCAGCACCGAATCCTCTCTTTTCTCTCCTTCTGCCGCTCCGAAGATGCAAATGTTACTGCATCTGGAGCATGACTCCAGGTTGTTTACTTTATGCTGCAGGACTCGTTGCTGTTCCAGGCAGGTGCTCAGGGCGTCTGTCACTTCAGATGCCCATCTCTCAACTGTCTCCACCCTGGACTCTGCTTCTTCCGCTCGGTCCGATGTCATGATGAGTTCTGACTGGAGCCTATCAAGTTTACTGTTGATTACGTGTCCAAGATATGTGATTTCTTGTCTCAGTGTGTTTTGTCATCCTTTAAGATGGTTTTGAGATTGTTAAGTGCCTTAAATATGTCGCAGGTGCCATATTGGTCTGGACCACTTCACCTCTGTTGTCTCTGGCTGTCATCGTGTTCAGTTTTGTCTTTTTCATCAGCATTTAGGCTTCGAAGCATTCGTCCCCTTTCCGTTTTTCTTTACTATCAAACAAAACTGAATTTTAAATGACGTTAAAGGGTAAACTGTGTTTTGTCTTGGAGAGCGATGCGTCTGACTGCCCCATCAGTGAACCCGGAGGTCCACCTCACTTTCTTGAATTTCTTTAATTTTGGGGTTTTTCTTGTATTGCTTCTGCAAGTGGTTCAATAAAAATGGTAAACAATGAAGGAGAGGGAGGGCACCCATGTCTGGTTCCCCGGTGAAGTGGGAAACGTGGAGATGAGATCCTGTTAGTGGTTACTGGCTCTACAAGTGTCCAGTGTTTTTTTTTGTTTGTTTGTTTTTGGAGTTTTTTTGTTTGTTTTTTTCAGTAAAGTAATGACCTTCCAAATCCAAAGCTGTGCAGAGCACTAAATAAAAATGTCAAATTAACTTTGTCAAAAGCTTCTTTTGATACTGTGATTGATTTTTTTGTTGTTGTTGTTGAGCAATATAAATTAGGTTGAATAACCTGCAGGTGCAATCTGATATATTCCTATTTTTTTAATAAATCCAGTTTGATCTGGATTGATTAATATTGGAGTTACTGTTTCTAGTCTGGTACCAAAAGCCTTGATGATTTTCAAGTTGTATCGATTAAGGAAAGTGGACGATAACTGGAGGGAAGAGATGGATGTTTATTAGGCTTTAGAATGACTGACTGTCATAACTGCTGTATTCATTTATAAAGGAATAGTGGAGGTGGTGTGAATAAAAAAAATGGTGATAGTATTTTCCAAAAATGTTAAAAAAAACTCTGTTTGTCCAAGTGATTTATTATTAGGCATTTTCTCCAGTGCTTTATGGAGTTCATTAAGAGTGAGTGGATTGTTTAATATATTTGCTTGTTGGTTTGATAATGTTGAAAGTTCTAAATATTTAAAAAATGCATCTATTTCTGACTGCTTTGGGTTTTGGCCTGAGCTGTATAACTGACTGTAAAAGGGTTTAAAACAATAATTAATTTCCTCTGGGATCTAAATCTTTTCTCCTGTGGAGTTGATTATGGACGAGATAGTTGATTGTTCCCTTTGAATTTCAGCTGATTTGCTAGAAATTGGCCACTTTTATTGCTATACTCAAAATGTTCATATTTGATTTGCTGAATTATAAACTGTGTTTTAATATGTACTAAATTTTCAGGCTGTAGTTTTACATTGTTGACTTCATTATGAGTTTCTTCACAAGGGTTTGTAGCATAATATTTACTTAATTGTTTAATCTTTTGCTCTAGACCACTTTCCATTTTTGTTATTGTTTTTTTTTTTTTTTTTTTTTTTGTGGTGTGTTGAATATGCTATTACTTTCCCTCTAATGTACGCTTTCCCAGTTTCCCATATGATGGTGAGGTGTTTGGAAGGTCATTCATCTCCAGAAAGGAGACCTGCTCTTCCTTGATGAAGTCACGTCTTGCAGGAGTGATGTATTGAAGGACCATCTTTAATTTGGTTTAAAAGATGCTTTGATTTTTATTGAAAGAGAAATAGGAGCATGATCGTTAATTATGATTGAGTAGATTGTAGTTTCAGTTACATACTAATGATAAGAAAAAAAAAATCAATTTGAAGATTGATTAATGTAGGAATAATAAGTATATTCTTGAGGCGAGTTTTTTCTTTTTGTCCAACTATTGCCAAGTCCATGTTCATGTATTCTTTAATGATTTCAGTTGACTGCAAACTTCTTATGGAGGTTTGTGGTTAATGATGGTAATAAAATCTCCTGCAATAATTATGTTTATTGAAGCCGATAATGATGAGGTGTGAGATTCTGAAAAAAAACAAAGGATCATCACTGTTAAGAAGACAGATGTTGACGAGAGTGAATATTTTATGATTCAGGGAAACATTGATTATAATGAATCAGGTTCACATCCTGATTTATTTTAAATAACCAAAGTCGGAGAGTTGCATGCATGTGTGTCTAGGAAGTGAAGAGACAGATGTGTGGTTACAGACATAAACAGAGCAGAAAAAACAAGACAATGACAAAAACAAGAAAAAGAAGAACAATAAGTGCGAGCCAGTGAGAGATTACAAGTAAATGTGAGGTGGATAGAAGACTCAAGTTATTAAGTTGAACATTTATTTTGCTTTTCTTTTCATGAGGGTAATTATTCAGCTCTGTTCCTGTCTATTGTTACCCATTATGTCGTCATCATTTCCACACTTTTATTTAATTATACTTTTATTATCAAATCAGAACAGTCATGACATGATAATTAGGTCTTGCTACAACTGTCCTGAAATGAATGTTTATCGACAATTATATGTGCATGTTTATTGTTTTATCTAAGTTGCTTCATTACAGGATAAAGAGCTTTACATCTTTCATTTATTTCCAGAGGAAACTATTCATTTACTTCATACTGAGTCCCTCCAAGCTCCCTTCCTCAACTCTGTATTGATTCTTTGGGTTCATAATGTTACAGTTTAGCATCAGTGGGGCGGGATGGTTTATTATTAGGACGCCTGAGATGGTGGACTCCATAAAAAGTGATCTGTTTAATTGTACACAGTCCGGGTATTTTTTTGTTGTGTTTTCATGAACTCCTTAACGAGTTCCTCTGGGTTTTGGATTGATTTTCTGGGATACCTGTGAGTGTAATATCATGCATACTCTGTCTGTAAGTCTAATATTGTTTCCTTCATCAGTTTGTTGTCTTTTATGACAACATTTGTCCATTTGTTCACTTTAACAGTGATTTGGAGAGATTTGTTTGTCTGCTCTAGTTTTTCTATATGGTTGTGTGCAAATTCCAAACTTGATCGTAGGTATTTAATTTCATTATTCAATATAACTAAAAGAAACTTTTAAATTTATAGATTCTACTAGACTAACCTCTACAACCACTGCTGACAACCGTCACCTCCGTGAAGCTGGCCCCCCACCTCACGCAAAACTCTGTGACAATATTCTTAATCGTTTGTGCTGCGTTAGTGCTGGTTTGTGCAGAAAAAAGTTTCATTTGTGCTGCTTTACATTTTAAGATATAACAAGTTTATTATCACCATCACAACAGAACGTACTTACACCAGCTGTACTGTATCACCCTGCCTCCTCAGCACCTGCGTTGGGGGTTTGCGTGACGTCATCGTCTCATAATAAACCTGTTATATCTTAAAAGGTAAAGCAGCACAAACAAAATTTTTTTCTGCACAAACCAGCACTAACGCAGCACAAAGGATTAAGAATATTGTCACAGAGTTTTGCACGGGGTGGGGGGCCAGCTTCACGGAGGTATAACCATCAAACGCTGCAAGTTCTCTTGCTATGGCTGCACCACAAGGCACACTTTTTTGGCTAAAACCATCCTGCAGAGGACAGTCGAGGGCAAGCGAAGGAGAGGCAGACAGAGAAAGTCCTGGATGGACAGCATCAAGGACTGGACTGGCTGCAGCCTGTCGACCCTTCTCCTAGCAGCAGAAGACCGAGACACGTGGATACTCCTGGCTGTCTAAACAAGCCCTATAGCTTTAGGGATCTGGTAGTATGTTCCCAATAGTATGCTCCCAGTTATTTCAAAATATTTTACAAATATTTAATTAATATTTTTTAGTTACCAGACGCTTCATATTTTCAAACTTCAAAAGACTCAGTGTGGCTCCACCAGTCCTGAAGAGAAATTCTCTTAATCATTTCACTGGGCAGAAGTGCTGAAGCTCAGACACATTGTGGGATGTCTGGTGTGAATGGATCTCTTGAGGTTATTTCACAGCATTTCTACCAGGTTAAATTTTGGGAAATGACTGGGTCTCTCCAAAAAGCAGATTTTCTTTTTTTTCTACAAAGTATCTACGTGAATGTTTTCCTTGTTGTGCTGCTGTACCTGTCTACTAAGTTTTTGCTGACAGATATTTTGGTCAACCTCAATGATGACAAATGGTCCGGGACCGGAGGCAGCAAAGTAAACCATCTTCATCATTGTTTCGATATTTGTGAGTTGTGCCCTTTATAGTATGGATTATTCTTTTCAAACAATTCAACTTTTATTTCACCAGACCACAAAACATTTCCCCCAGTTGCATTTTTTTATTTTTATGTTTTTTTTTGAGTAGTGGCCTCATCTGGGGTGCCGTGCCACAACTATCCTGCCTGCAGCCTGTCCATCTCCTCCGCCTCTAAACACTGGCTGTGCTGTACTGAGGCTTATGAGGTCTTATGTCAGGGGATTTTAGCTTCTAATAAGAAGATTGCATGTGAGTGCATTTTTGACAATATTAGAGACAGAACAGAAATGTACAATATGAGCCTTTGGAAATATTAAAATGTGGTGCAAATGTAAGCTAAACTTCAGCCCTAAGACATGCAAAACATGTCATGACCAAACAACAACTGAACAAACTGCAGTAAGTTTCCTAGATTTGATTTCACCACACCAGTTTTTCTTCCAATCACATATCGTCCTCAGGGATGATGGTTCCCCACCATCCTTCCAGTTTATAACAATGCGTTGGACAGTTCTTGACCCAGTTGAAGTAGTTTCAGCCCCCTTCTTAGATATTTTCTTTATTGAATGCATGCATCATTTTGGGTTACATACCTTGTTACCAGCTAAAAAATAAACATCCATGCAGTAATTATCAATGTGAGGGTCTCACAAATTTGCTGAGTTGAATCCAGGTGGAGATTATCACACTAAAGTCAAAAAGTATGAATCTTTAGTGAAACTATCCTGAGCTTTGCCATTCCAGGACCCTTGGAGAAATAGTGTACCTTCTCATTTCATGAAAGCGCTTAAACAGCTTAATTTCTTTGGGTTTGTTGGGGCTGAGTTATTTCCATACAGTAAGGACAGCTTCATTGGATCTGAATTTAAAGTACTGATGTGAGTTGACTGCTGAAGTGAAGCATTCCTTTCAGCACAATAGCAATCAGTTATGGTTAAGATGGTTATTTTCTCACTTTTAATAGATGCATTCATTTCTTGCTCCCTTCTCCCCGCTGGTGACAATTTGTATTCTCGCCATCCTTCCTCTCTTGTGGCTGTGACAATTATCCCCATCTCCAATCAGACGCAAGGAATCCAGTGAGAGAAAATCTCAGACTGATTTTAGAAAACCTTTATTGACTGTAAACACCACGGGGAATATAAACACACACAGCTAATTCTTTGAGCTGTTAGGAATCATTTTAGCACCAAAAGCTTTGATCTACAATCAGTCTGCATTTTATCTGACTGAACTGAAACATAAATAAATAAATAAATAAAATCAGGAATCCCTCTGTGGCGCGCCGTAATATATAATTTAGTCAATGCAGACTCTTCCAAATCTGATTTTGAGGAGCACATATCAGATTAATGTTACACTTGCACATTGTGTGTTGCCTTAAAGTGTCCAAAAAGTGTCCATAAGCTGCATTAACTGGCTGGTGAAATTGGTGTTTTCTGAAATCTCTAAATAGAGTATGTAATGTCATTTTAGTGGAAAAATACCTTGTGTTTTTACCCACTCCTTCAAACCCCTGTTAATGTCTCTCTGTCATGAGCCAAAGCTGCTACGCTCCTATTGGTTGTTGTGTCGATGAATGAGTTGTGCACTGATTGGTTGGTTTACCGTGAAGCAACGTCTCCATGAAGTCGCTGGCTGAAATATCAGAGTTTATTTGTTGTGGGAATCTTTTACTATCTACTATCTTTTACTACTACGATTCAGTTCGATTCTGATTTTTTTAGGCCACGATTCGATTTTTGATTGAAAGCAACTTGATTCATAATGATTTCTGCATCAATCTAAACTTATGGTGGCATGATGACATGGCGAAACTTGGCTCTGCTGTCTGCAACATGCAGATGAACCCCACATTCTCCACCACACTGTAAGGTCCTAACTCTTTGGCAATGAAGCAGGCGACGGACCTGTTTCGTTTTTTTCTCTTTTGCCCGCTTGGAGTTGGCAGAGAGTTTGGTGGAGCTGTGTATTGTGCGTTGGTCTGCTACTGCTTCGTGTCCTTTAACTCCCGGTGATTCCTGGTAATGTTAGCCCATGCATTTGTGTTGTTCCCAAAGCACTTAATCTTCATTTTGCAAACACTGTGAAGCTCATGTCAAGCTCAGTCTTCCCAGGCATTCTGTAAAAACCAAAGTGAGTCCAAATCCTTGCCTTCAGTGAAGACAAGGATGTCCAGAAGTGGCTGCGTGGTGACATCACGACGTCCCGCATAGTTAGAAAATGGCAGATTTGTTTTCTTTTTTAAAATCAATTTTGGGACATTTTATATTGATTCTGAATGGTAGTAAATGAGAATTACGATTCTTATGTGAATCAGCTTTTTCGCACAAACCTGGAGTTTATCTAAGCATATTTATGATTGAATGATTGACAGTATTAGTGCAATCCAGCTCAAATACACTCGTAGTACACTCGAAAGTTCTAACCTGGTGATAGAAGATGACAGTGGCAGCTACATTTGTAGCTATTCCTTAAAATAGGATCGTCCTTCTTGGCTGATTTCTGCAGGTAGTTAAAATAACAGCAATACTGAGGTAGAGATTCAGAGACAACACTGGACTCACCAATGCTCAGCCACATCTCAGTCACATAGAGACAAGCTGGACATGAAGAAATCCTTAATGGTGAAAGTTTCAGTGTCAGCTGTTCTGGGAGCTGTACAGGCATATGGTGGTGGTTGAGATTTACTCCCTGCCTGCACAGACGAGGAGAACAGGTCCTGGGAAACCTAATCCAGACCAATGACAAGTACCGACTAGGTGCCCAAAAGATCCAAAACACGCTGGGATGCAAAGAAAAGATGCAGTGCTTTAAAGTCAGTCTGGGAAGCTGCAGAAAAAACCCAACAAACAAACTTCAAATTGACCAGATGGCCACTGCATCTTCTATGGGTAACTCCGTGCTCTCATCAAAGGGGTGGAGCTGAGGCTCCTGAAGGTAAGCTGGAATCCCTGAGAGAAATGGGAGTAGCAGCTTTAATAATTTTACAGATTTTAATTTTGCTCTGTTAGTTGCCATATTGTCTGATGAACAATGTGAGTCTTAGCTCTAGGTTCTATCAAAATGTTGTTTACATACATTGTTACCCCTCAGTTTATTTAGCCACATGCTAACTAACTATATTTCTTTACCGTTTATAGTTTTCGTACTCAGTGTGGTTGTGATGTTGATGTGGCTAATATTGTTTGAGTGTCAGCTGCTGAGTGAAGCCTTCTTAAAACGTTCCACAGTTGGAGAAACAGTCTGGACCGAAGAAAAATATGTTTTTTTGTCCTTAAGACAAACTGCTTTTCCTTCTTTGTATCCTAGACGTTAACTGAGCCTCAGTGAGGAGATCTTGACCTCCAGTCCAGCAGAAAGTGAGCAGGTCTTTCTTAATGTAGGATCCACACAAGTCCATCTAAAGTTTTACGTTGCGGGTTTTCAGATTGGATCATACTGAATATTTAAATTGTAAAATTTACATATGAAGGTTGTGACAATAGGATTTTATGTTCACAGCATGTTTGTTTGATTTGCCAAACTATTAACTATGCTGAGGTAAAACCGGATTTGATGTTTATTGGATTTAAGGCTTAAATATGTACATCTTGCTTTGATGAAGGTGTTCCCGTTAGGATAAAGGGTCTTAATATGGTGGTTTATGGAGAACACGCTATCATTTCAGATTTCAATTCAGTAAAATATGACTTCCTATGGAGATTCATTTGAAGCAAGTTTAGTGCATCTTTTAACATCAGACTTATATAACACATTTCAAGTCCAAGGACCACTCAAGGTGCTTTTAACAATGCAATCAGCTCACTCACTCTAGACTGATTCATTTATTAGACTAAATTTGGAATGTAAAGAAAACCAAGGCAGGATTTAGTATTACCAATTAGTCCAAATAATATGTTTTTTTACCACTTGGATTTAGTAAAACAAGCTGTACACACAAAAACTAATATAATCCTCCACAAGGTGTTCTTACGTCACTCATGTGGTTTGTTTAACAGAGCAGCCTGCTTTAGCTCAAAAACATTACGGTGAAAGTGAATAAAAATATTAAAAGAGATTAAAACAGAAAAATTAGCTGAAAAGGTTTGATTCACTGTTTTGTTGCCACCTGATATTTCTAGAATTTGCTACAGGGCACCAATGAGAAAAGCTTTGTACGTACAACAGGAAATAGACTCAAATGGTGTAGATCATGAAATAGGAGTAGAAGAAAAAAGTCCTTAATTGAACAAAAAAAAAGATTGCACACCAAAGGATACTTAAATAAATAAAACAGGAAGAACTGGCAGAGACAACTGGGAAAAATGACAACATAATCATGCACTAGGAGGGGAAGAAAGTGATTTAATTCAATTTCAGTTCAATTCCATTTATTTATATAGGGCCTATTTACAACAAATCATCTATAGGTGCTTAAGAAACCCAGAGCATGACCCCCGACCACATGGGCCCAGGGGGACCCTCCTGCTGAAGACCAGCCAGGTAAGGAGGAAATGGGGAGAAGCAGGACAGTAGGAATGAAGGTCAGAGGAGATATATACAGCATGTAGTGCAAAAATACACGTATCTGGTACAAAATTTATAAATATGTAATACGTAAAGATATGTAATAAATATTAATATGTGGTGGTCAGCAGGTTGGACTGCAGGTCTGTCATGCTGGCGGGCATCCAGTTGAAAAGTGAAGGCAAACGGACGATTAGAAGACAGAGGGCTTCAAAAACCAAAAACCTTAAATGGACATGAAAGTGGGCTGAAAGTTATCAAACTAGTGATGAGAATCTGGCAAACTCTGGTCAACAAGATACAGGTGAAGGCAGTCAAGACAAACCAGAATAAATTCATTTATTTATTTTAATATTTATTTATTTTTATATTTAACGTTTATCGATTCAATGGTTATGTATTCTATTTCCTCACTTGTTTATTAGTTTATTTTAACTTAGTAATTTAATTGTATAATCATTAATTTATGTATTTATTCATTTCTTGGTTGCTCTTATTAGTTTTAAGTTAATTTGAAATTTTATCTACGTCGGGAGCTGCACCTCCTGTGGCGTCAATCTCGGTGATTGTGGTGGTGTAGCGACGTGGACTGATCCCCAAGATACCGTTTCCTCACCTGGTTCAGTGGTGCCAAGATGACAGTGTGTTCACAGTGGGGCCAAAGGAGGTGGAGGGAGGGAGGGGTTGCTATGTGTGCATGTAAGAGAGAGAGAGTAAGTAAATTTTATTTATAGAGCACCTTTCATATAGATAAAATCACAAAGTGCTTTACAGCATTAATAAGAACAATAAAATACAGAGATAAGCAGCATGAAACATAAAACATACACAGCATGTAGCTTCATAGAGACCACAGAGACGTCAACATCAGTAAAAAGCTTGTCTAAAAAGATAAGTTTTAAGTTCTCTCTTAAAATCTTCAGTTGACTCAATTCTTCGTAAGGTGACTGGAAGTGGATTCCAGAGGCGAGGAGCACTGGCCTGGAAGGAGCGATCACCACGCGTTTTAAAATGAGTGCGAGGGGCCATCAAGAGTTTTTGGTCTGAGGACCTTAAGGAGCATGAGGGAGAGTAGGGTCTTAATAGCTCAGCTATGTATGAGGGGGCTTGATCATTAAGAGCTCTAAAAGTGAGTATTAAAATCTTAAAATTAATCCTAAAAGCAACTGGTAACCAGTGTAAAAAATATAAAATTGGAGTGATAAGTTCCCTTTTTCTAGAGCCCGTAATGAGCCTTGCTGCTGCGTTTTGTACGGTCTGAAGACAATTTAGAGCAGTGGTTCTCAACCTTTTTCGGGCCAGCGCCCACCCATCCATTATCCTGGTCCCTTACTGCCCCCCCATCAAATAAGATGCAGGCTACTTACACTTTTTTTTTTAAAAAGCGCATCACTGAATGACAAATTTATTAGTTTCATGGGAAACAAAAAAGCCATAAGAATAAAAAATACTTTTACACTAGGTAGGCCTGACAGCAGCCAATCAGAACGGCTAAACATTTCAATTCAAACTTGAATTAATTATCACAAACAGCAACCAATCAGGAACAGCCCGCAATCTAACATTCATGTTAATTAAACAACAGCCAATCAGAAATGGCAAACAATGAGCTTAATAATTGTTCTAATGGAAAACAATATTGTACTTAAAAAGGGTTAAAGCAGAATCATTAGGCTAACTTTCAAAAGAAATTAATTTAAACTATGGAAAACTAGTTGGAACCCTGCACCTGTATTTCTCTGCCAGTTTCTTAGTTGCACTGCAGGGAGGTTAGTTTCAGCCGTAGTGCCACCAAGAAGCCACCAAGTCCAAGTATGTATGAATTTAGCACCCGCAAATGGATTTATCAAACCCGAACGCAGTTTTGCTCATAGAAACTGCATCTACATTTAACACGTTTCAAAAGGGCTCACAGTCTGCATGCGTAATTACGCACGCATGGCTGTGGTTATTGACACAAGAAGGAGACATCAAACGAAGCAATGAGACGCAGAGAACGCATTATTCATCCTCTGAACATTTTTGGATGAACGAGAAAACAATCATTATAACATATCGCTGATCCATCATTGCCATTTTGGAGCTGTTGGAGGAACTCAGAATGGATTTGGAGCCACGAGAAGGAGTCAACTGCTATGAAAAAACTCCTTTCTACTTTATACTTCTGGGTTGTTGTTTTTTTTGTTTGTTTTGTTTATTTACATCCAGGGCATTCCAGCGTACAGTAGCTGCAGCTGAGAGCTCCCAATCCTGCTTTTCAGATGTAATGTCAGAAGTCCCTAATGTCATGTGGCGTCAGATGGCCAGGGTAATTTTTTAACGCACTTGGCAGTCGTTGAATGACACCACACAAGGCTTTTACTTTTCTTTTTCTTTTTTTTCCGCAATCGCTGCATTTCTCAGAGTGATATGAGGTTGGATGTGCAGCGCGTTTGTGATGCCAAAGGCATCATTACCAAAGTTGTGGTAAACTATCCCAGGTCAGTGCATGATTCTTTTATTCTGAAAAACAGTTTTCTTCTGTTTTCCAAGTTACGTGATTAGAGATAGCTGGCTTGTATTTGTGAAATGCTTTCGTGAAATGATCTCTTACATTAGAAACAAGAGCATGTGTCATATTCATTCATGTTTTTTGAGAAAAATAAAAACATATGAGAACCACATGT
>JBAMYA010044192.1:0-12671 GCA_037176975.1 Arrhamphus sclerolepis
GATCTTACATATATACACGCAACATAATTTACAACCCCACCTCCAACTAAAATAAATAATGCACTATTTATTGAATTTTTTTTGGTATTTGGTGATGGTTTTGTTTTTCCAAGCTGAGGTAACTCGTTCAGTTTAGAGTTATAAGTTTTTAGGGAAGAGAAAAAAAAAAGAACCATGCCAACGTAGATTGCGTAAGCAATGCAGAAGGAAATTCTAGAGCCCTGAGTTCTATGCAATACCTTGATGCATGCAAACACTCAAGAGTATAAGGAAAAAAACAAACAAAAGTCATGCGTTATTTTGCATGTGGGACTACTTTTGAGCAAGGGACACCTGAGAAAAATTGTTCAACGTCTCTGACAGACGATGCATGCAAACATCACACTCCATTTTTAAGTTGATTAAACAACATCTTTTAGTTTAAAAAAAAAAAAATCAGTTTAGGTTAAATCATTGAATGACTGTGTGTATGTTTTTCATCAAATGTGTGCAAGAGGCTAAGTCACTGAAGGTACTTAGACGGAATGTATTGCATCATAAATTTGACCATGAGAAAATACCAGTGAGGGTATGTCTATTTGGAAACACATTGACAGGGTTTGAGTGTTTATTGCACTGTCTGAAGAACATATCCAGCACTGAAAAATTTAGTCCCCCCTCCTCCTCTTACTCCTTCCCTTCCCACCCAGACGATGCTCCTTCAGCCTTCCCTTTGCCACTGTTCCTGAATCCCATCTGTCTCAAGTAGCAGTGTTCTAATTTCATGTGCATCCTAAGTAAATTATTTTGTTTCATTGTGGATTTTCTTAACATCTAATAAATGAATAAACCAAAACCTCTGTGACTTATCAAATTATTTTTAATTTTGTTTGAAGCCCTGATAATTTAAAAGGTAGAGCTGCATTACAGTTCAGCCCCAGAGCCTCTAGGTGTCGCTGAAGAGTAAAGTAACGATAAAGTGAGAAGTATTTCATCAGGCCGCAGCCAATTTTTTATTTGTTTTAATGTAAAAATTGTCAATATAAGACAAGTCACTCAGCAAATTTGTACAAGGAAAACTTTAATTTGGCATCAACTGATGAAAAGCTGTTGCATGTTTCACCCACAACTTCAATTCACAAAGCTCTGCTAAATATGGTAAATGATTCACATTACTAAGATTTAAGATGTGTAAGGCATGTACGTCGGTTTATATTGTGTTGAAATTTCACGAGCCGTTTGAATGTTATGAATATGTGAATTTAGATTTTTGAAATGTGTCCAGTTTTAGCTAACGTTTCCAAATGACGTAGAAATCCCAGATGTTACACTGTCGAGTGTTTCAGTCGCCCTCTTTGAAGAAAAGAAATAAGAAACCATTAATGACAGTCGCTGGGTTTTTATCAACGTGGTAATCTGAAAGTTTATGATAAATCCCGCAGGTAGGTGGCCAGGTCGATTATTAATGCCTTGGCGTGCAGGTGAATTCATCATCATCATCATCATTCTTCAGTCGATCACAGCACAGTCCGCACAAGTTTGGTTAAAATGGCGGCGGAAACATCGAAACAGGTATGAAATATTAAAACATTTGATTAAACATTAAACGAGACGAATATGCTTGCAAATATATATGTATAGTTTATGCGGCATATGCATTTTTCTTTTTTTTAATTTTGAGAAGGTAAAAGTAGGCTTCGCATTTTAATTTGGTGTCACTTCAGGAAGCGCTGATAAAATTTCTGAGTTGGCGTCACGCGAGTGCACTTTGCGAACAAGAGGATTAGGACGCGGTATTTGTGTTTGCCAGCCGCCTTCACTGCACCGCGGCTCGCCGGTGTCGGGGGCAGAGAGCCTTACTCTGGTACCGTTTCTGTGCATTAAGCTGCGCCGGGGAGCTCGGAGGTCTTCGGTCCAGCAGTAGCGGCAGCATCATGGGTCGCTCCGGCCGGTGGCTACCTGTCAGCCACCTGTAGCTTCCAGCGAGGGCATGGCGAACCAGATCCAGGACCCCCAGGACCGGAGAGACGGCCGCTGCGGTAAGTTCATGTGATTCCCTGCGGAGGTTCTCCTCTGTGTCTCGGTTTAAGTCCATTTTGACGCCGTTCTGCGGTCCTCAAAGGTTTAGATGTGATGCTAGTCAGCGTTTAAAAGTAGCGAATATTACAACGCAAATGTATTTTAGACGCTTCACAAAACCCAGAACATTATATTATAAGAGACTTTTTTTTTCTTTTTTAAAGCTCGGCTTATTCGAATTTTTGATCTTCAGTTCACAACTTTTTTTTTAACTTACAAAGTATAAACTGGCGTTATATTTGCATTTACCAACATGGAATTTCATAAATACTAGATACATTATAAAATGCACGAATTCGGCGTAATTAAACTATTTCAGCTTCTTCTCTGACACGTGGACAGGAGCACTTAAAAATAATTTTCCCACGGGTGTAAACTTTAGTCACGTTCTCAGGATGAATAATAATCTGTCATTGTTGTGTCAGTTGTTGTTGAGCTTCGTGACTCATGGAACAGGATTTGTTCATGCTTTCACATGGGTGATCAGTTTAAAGGTAATGTTGTTTTAAAAACTTTAGTTGAGTGACGATAACCGCCTCCTTTTGTGTGGCCTTAATTCCTAAATACAAAGACAATATTGGGAAGTGCCTAAAAATAATGCAGTCACATTTTCAGTTTTGAATGGCATTAATAATAGATTTATCAGTGACCTCTGGTTGGAAATTATTTTCACTGTGGCACAGGAACAACCTGTTGCTGTGTTTTGGGACAAAGTCTGCGAGGCTCACATGACAACCTGCAGGTCAGGGTTTAGAACGGTTTCAGAATAGCGTGTTTGTTGTTTGAAAATCACTAGGCCTGGAAATTGAGTTTTTAAATGTATGTTGTAAGATTTTTTTCCCCCCTTCCTCTTTATTGTGTTTATACGTGGAGTTGCAACACCATCCGTTACGTTGGCACTGAGCTTCGACACACCAAATGCAGTTGAGCTTCGCTACTGGTCTTGGAAATGTAATGGATTCCTGCTTGGCCCCTATTCACGTTACATTCCAGACTCCAGTTGCAGCAGTTCCACTTACTATGGGATTAAATTTCATCCATCAAAGCTTCCACACACATGGGTCCAATGTCCTGATGAATTAGGGAAAAAGGTTTAATGATATCTAGAAGTACCATAATACACACACCAGTGATGTGTGGGTGAGGGAGGCAGTCATCATGGAAAGAATTAAATATATAATTAACAAATTATCCAGTGGTCTGAAGTATAAACTAATTTTATATTTAGAGTAAACAATTTTAACTGTTTTTTTGTTTTTGTTTTTGTTTTTTTTAATTAAAAATTGTTGAATTTTTGTATTTCCCGTTCAAATATGGAGAAGAGATGCACAGTGAGGCAGCAGCAAGCTGAGCCTCACTTTGGATTGCGCAATCCCTCACAAACTGGTCTCTGCCATCAGTGTTACTGTCTCTCTGCATGTGGCCAATCAAACGTTTCAAACACTTTTAATATATATGCCCCCTGACTTTCTGAAGTTTAACTGATGGATGTGTGTGTGTGTGTGTGTGTGTGTGTGTTTAAGCTGTTTCATGTGCTCAGCGACCTAAAAACAGCAGTGAAAAGGCACTAGGTGAGGCTGCAGTTCTCCTGCCTCATGGTAGGGGGTAGTAGTGAGCCCAGAGCTTCTACTCTGCAGCTGCAGAAGAAGTGTCAATGATCAATGAGACTGATAGACTTTTAAAGCTGAAAGGAGACAAGGAAGACTTCTACAAAAAAGGTGAATGAAATGGTGAATAATTTACCTTTTGGGGGTTCATTTATTTATAAATCTGATTCTGGAGTTGGTGCCTCAGCAGCCATGAACCTCACTGCATGTCACCGAGTTGCACACAAACAATCTTCTTTTCCTTCCCTTTCAGATATACAGTACGGGTAAATGTTTCAGAATACCTGATTTTTTTTCTTCCCCTTTTCTGGAAATATTTATTCAGTTTAATGTCTTGTACTCTGAAATGAAAACATAAAATCAATAAAAATCTGGAAAAATCGGTGTGTTCTAAAACACGTATACACACACGTCTATCTATGGTTATGGACATATATCAAGATGCATATATAGGTGTGTGTTTAATGTGTTAAATTAAAACACAGGTGTCTAAAAGTAATGTTTTTTCTTAGATGTGCCTGAAGGAGCCACTCTGGAAAATGGATTTGTCGGCGGAGAACAGACTGGAACCGACTTCCATGATTATGCCAAAGACGTGTCCAGCTCAGCCTTGCATAGTAAGTTTGTCCTGCCGACTTACAAGCCGTCCTGCTCCTCCGCTCCAGTCTACGAGAGCAGTCTGCACAAAAGTTCCCCAGACTGGGATCCAGACAGCCACAGCTTGACCTCTCAGGACTCGGGAATTCCCACCGTAGAAATCGGCCCCCCAGACCCTCTGCTTTACGGTCACCAGCGACGAGGTGACAGAGACCTCATTCTGGATTCCAGCGAAGACACTCCTGCCACCTTACCTCTGGATGATAATCCATGTGACAACAAGGCCATACGCAAATCTTCCACCTTCCCCCGCAGTAGCTACGACTCCGTCCGGCTCTTCAGCCCCACTCTCCGATTATCCAGCGCCGCCGGTTTAGTTGCTGGCGGCAGAACCTTAAAGCGCAGCGATGACATTTCAGTGTGCAGCATATCGAGTTTGAGCACAGAGCTCTCGGTGTCCAATGAAGACATCTTGGATTTTACCGTCACTTCGAACTCTAGCGCTATTGTCACCTTGGAGACGGATCACAGTGGCACGGCTAACTTCTCAGATGTGACATTATCTCCATCACAAGGACCTCCCAGAGACTTGAGGTCCCCTGCAGGAAGGCGTCTGGGGTCAGATGTGCCACGTGAGGATGGACGACAGAAGAAGCTGGGACCTCTTTCAGGCTTCTTCAACAGGCAAGTTTTTCTTTACGTACATCACATACATCTGATGTTATAAGGAAAAGTGGCTGCCTCACATTTAAGCTAGCATACTTTTGAGTTAGTTTAATTATCTAAAGGCCGATATACAAACATAATTTAAAAAAAAAAAGAAAATCAAGCTAAGGAGAAATAAATAATGGATTAAAAATCTAAATCGTGTTGCAATTTCTCCTCTCAAATGAGCTCATTCAGTTCTGTGAGTTCTTTTATCTGTGAGAGCTTTTACAACCTTTTCCTAGTTTTGGATTAGCTTGCTAGCAAAACATTGACTGCACAGCTGTAATGTATCACCTGCTGTGTACATGTAGGAGTGAATGAATAGGGTTTGAGGAATTTCTCTGGGCCGTATCTGCAGACTTCTTAAAGTGACGTAGCTACGAGACTTGGTTGTGGGAAAAGTAGGGTTCATTTCAGTTTTCTTCTACAATGCTGAATTATTTGCATAGAGTGATTAAATATAAGTGGTTTCATGGCATAAATGTCATACTGATAAAGCAGTGCTTCCTGGCTTCATCTTTATTTTATAATTTTAATTATTTATTTATTTATTTTTGCAGAAGAGTGTTTTTGGGCTTTAAGTTAACTACACTGTAAACCCAATAAGTTAATTCAACTCAAAAATGCTGTGAAAGTGATTAATCATAATTTTTAATGCTACTTTAAAGTTATAGAAACATCCTTTTGTAAAGTAGTTTTAACTCAAAAATCCCAAGTCAGACTGACTTAATTTTCTTTGTTCAGGGTATCTACTTGATCACGTCATTTTTAGTGAGAATTTATAGTTTCAAGGATGAATTAAGGCAAGTCTATATGACTTACACATTTTAATTACTATTAATCTAATATAATTGCCTTGTAATAATTAAATATTTACATAAACCAAACTTGGAGAAAAATCAATTTCTTTCATTCAGTTGACTAATCATGCAATGTATTTTTTTGTAAAGATAAACAATCAAGTCAAAAAGTAAAAAAAGACGGGCCATTCTAAACTTTCAGTTAATTTATTAATCAATTAAAACATTGAACAATCAGCTGCAGCGACCCAGGCCACTGGCCTTCAGCATGACCATGATAAACTGTCACCAGTGATGGATAATATTACTAAAATAAACGGCCACAGTAAAATCATTTTATGGTAAAATGTATTTAATGCACTTGTACAATTCTTTCTTTTAACCCTTTAAATTTTATACAATCATATCAAATAAAATGAGTTTAATATTGACAACTGTGCAGTGATTTACTAACAGACTTCTTGTTTTGTAACAAATGCATCAGAGTAATTATACAATCTTGGATTTTTTCAAATTAGTATTATGAAATTTACTTGTAATGTTAGAAGCATATTGCCATGAACCATGATGTTTTTATTAAGTGAAAAAAAAAAATAAAAATCCTTGCACAAAGTGTGATAGTACTGAATGCATCTGTTGTTATAGTGCAAACCATCAGCAGCAGCTTTTGAGTGCAACAATAATGGTGTCAAAAACACTTCCTGAGATGCTGAAGTAGCATTAAGTCCTGGAAAAGCATCTTCTATGTACTCAAAATACTCCTCTGCCAAAAGGTCATTTTTAAAACTTTTTGGCCTTAATTTACCGTCCTCCAGATCCAAGGTCCTTGGGTACCTTCTATGGAGGACGTAGATCAGTGCAAATAACATGACAAAAGCATCAGGCATTGTGGGTAAATCAAAATCTCATTGGAGTTTACCCTCAGTTCCAACTGCAACCTTCTCTGGACAGAAGAACATGGTCTCCTTTGAATTAGCACTGACTGAGGAGTCCAAGCGCTATGTCCTCAGCTCCTGTTTTATTCCCAGGCTGCTCCGTCTAAATGGGCAAACGACAGCATAGTAATCCCATTTTTATCAGTTTCAGACTCCCACTTAAAGACATGTATTTTTTTTCACAAAATATTTTATTGTTCCACAATCATTAAATTAAAATTCTAAATTCAAGCTACTGCTATTATCCAGACCCCCATTTTCCTCCAGCGCTGCTACTTTACTGGTTTATGATGTATGAAACAGATGAAATTATGATTCACATTTTAATAAAGATAAAGGTAGCCATCATTTCATTCATTCCTTTTTAAATTGTAAAATCATTTTAATTAATGCAGTCCCCTCCTTTCTATATTGGGAAATTAAATAAACAACCTGATAGATTTCAACAGATTACAGATTGTAAACGTGTAAACTTGGATTACAGTTCTTCAAAACACTTGAGACGTCCTGATGGAGATGAGCAGAATGCAACATCAGCTTGTTCCTGAAGTGTAAGAACAGGAATTTCACAGTGGATGATAGTTAAGAACTTAATTACACTTAATTCAGGTAACAAGAAATTAACTTACCCGGAGGTCAGAAATTCTGACGAAGGATGGAAGACACGTTCCCCGTACGAGCAGTATGTTGGTCCAACACAGCCAAGAAATGGTTCTTCATGTTGATGTTTGTATGTTTTTCTATGAAACTCTGCACACATTACAAAGTACTCTTGACTATGTGTCTAATGCCACCAACATAGACCACATTGAAACAGCTGCAGCAGGTGTACCAAGAACACCTTCTCAGCTGGGACGCCATCATCAGAGCAGGTCATCGCTGATGTTCTCTCTGAGTCACAGGACACCAGCATGATAGAGTTCTTAGCACAGCTTTCTGTGGAAGTTCTCCAGTGTCAGTTGAAGCTGCCCGTCAAGGTCCAGGTCTTCATATGATAGACTAAAGTCAGAGTCCAGTTTCAACTTTTCATTCCTTTAGCTCCTCCACAGATTCTGGACAAATGGAGGAAGTCAGTTTTCTCGCGTGTACATGGAGGAGGAATGCTTTGAGCCAGCATTTCCTTTTGTTAAAAGAAAATGTGAGTGTGTGCATTTCCATTGACAAATAATGATAACAGTCCTATAAATATTTGATCAAGATGAGTCTTTTTTGTATTACCAGAAGGTGTCCATGACTACAGTATCATGTGAGGATTCTACATCATTCAGTTCTAACAGCTGATGCACAGAAAGGTTGTCTGATGACATCAGCTCAAATGATCTTAAATGCTCAGAGTACCTGCACTTTAGTCCTGTAAATAAAGGAAACAGACCTGTCCACAAGCAGTCCATGTTCAGTCTTACTGACGTCCTTGGATGTCCTCCTGCCTGACCTACACAAACAAACGTCTTTGTGCAAAGTCTCTGGGATCCACTGAAACCTTTGATGTGCTTTCTGTTGGCTGTTTGTCTTTGTTTTGATGAAGTCTTGTTCTACCTGAGGCAGATTTGTACCTTGAACCAGATGTGACATTTGAGGTCTGTGTGTGGGATCTGAAAACCAGTGGTGCACTGAGGTGTTCTGCCATCATGTGGTAGCAAGTGTTTTCAAGACATTCTTGAGATTCTTTGTATCCTGGATCACCCTCTCCATAAACCTCTGTGCTTTATCAAGCCTGCCAGAGTGCTGACATGGAAATGTTTGAATTTTTCCCTTTAAATATTCAGGACAGAAGTACTGCACACGAACCATTTCACCCATGCGTAAGGCCGGCTGGACAGGCTGGACAGGCTCGGTCCCCTCAAACAGACCTTCAGTCGCATCAGGCGGGAAACCGATAAAGGGGTGAAAATGCTCCGATGCCTCTGAGGCCACAAGCACCTGTGAAGCGGCGTGTTGCACGTCACCGAGTACGCAATAGCTGACAACTGAATTTAGCAGTGAAATCTCCCCAACTGAAGGAAGAACGATAGAAATGTTTGGGATAAAATCTCTTCAAAACAGCACAATGAAAAATACTGATGACACGTTTAACGTTTGTTGATGTGAAGCTTCATGTGAAACATGTCGTACTCTTACACCTCTGCACACGCATCAACATAATGGTTTGGAGGTGCTATAAAATACTGCAAAATTTCTGTTTTCCTGCTGTATATTAGGCTTTTTTTAATTTTAGAAATAGCAACAAAGTAACCAGTTTTGCTCTGTAATATTATAGCAGCATAGTCAAAATGTTCCTCTTAAATTAAAACTTAATTCAAGTTAACAAAGGTAGGTGTAGATAATTAAAGAAAACTGTGATCATGATATTTTCACAGATTAAATCAGAGAGAAAATCATTAGTTTCTCACCAAACGTACGAGCTGCATAAACTGAAACTTACAGCACAAATTCTCACAAAAACATTAACAAACAAACTACCAAAGCATCAGTTAGAGCTGGAAACAAACAACAGAGTTAAAACCACCGGCTTTAGCTATTAAATCAGTCTGCAATAAAACAAAGCAAACTGACTCTCTTACGCTTGTTATGGACAGATATTAAGACATGAGATATTCAGAAGATAAAGAGTTTAGCAATAGTAAAACAGAAAACTGAAAAAATAACTCGCCTGATTAATGCGACCAAAGAGACGACTGTAATTTAATGGCAGAAAGAACCGCCAGCGCAGTAGTGGAGGTTAGCTTAAGAGCAAAATAACTGCTGCGTAACAACACATTTAACTTCAAGTATCTTCAGTGAAAGTAGAACGGTGACATTTTTAATAAAAAAATAATAAAAATTTTGATGCAGCGCTGACATTTGACAGAGTTGTCCCAAGATGCACGTTGCCGAGTACAGAGCATGGTTGCCGAGGCGAGCAGAACAAACATGGCGGAGCCGCTGAGAGAGGCGGCTGGGCACACAGTTCATTCTAATATCAGCTACTATAATGAATTAAAATCATGGACTTAAAATAGAAAATTTGTTTCTAATTACTCAAAAGGATTTGTAATTACTCGAAGTTATTTCACCTCAAATATTTTCTGTTTTTTGTTTGTTTTTTTAAATCAAACATTTAGTGTCTGGGTTTACAGTAGTCACACATCTGCTCACTGGCCAGTGTGATGGTACATCGTGGTCATAAAGGGGTGAACATGATAACCAGCAATACTTGGGAAGACTTGGATTTGAACGATGCTCAGCTGGTACTGAAGGACCGAATGTGTGCAGAGACAATGTCTCCACCAGCAGCCTGAGTTGGTACTGGGACAGATGGATCCATGTTTTCATGTTTACGTCAGATTCTGGTGTAACAGGTGGAATTGAAACTCACTGAAACTCAAGGTTTGATATTTGTGTGATGACAGATGGCATCCTCCAAACCTTGGTTGTAACAAGTGTTTATTTGACTTACCTTTCCTTTTCTGTTGTCTTAAACCAATCTCTGCATCCACCTTTGACATCAAAATAATATTTTTGACCACACAACTGCCACTTTGTCCTCATCAGACCATTCTCTGTAAACCCAAGAGATGGTTGTGTGTCTTACTAAATTAACCATAGTCATTTAAATCCCCATTCTGATGCTTAAGCCAAGTTTATACTTGTGTGTCCGTCCATACGGAGACACAGCAGAGTCCTCTCCGACCGTGGAGGGTTTGCTGCTCAGTGTCGGTCAGTTCCTTTATGCTTGACCAGGTTTTGTGCATTTCTCTATCAAGAATCTTTTCAGGCATTTTATTATTGTCAACAGTTGTGCGACAGCTCCAAACAAATGATAAATGACAGGATCACTGTGCTAAATGGCACAATGAACCCTGAAAGACGAGGTCTCTTTATTTTTGGCAGCTATGACTATGTTGTAAACTTTCTAGATGAATGGAAATGATGCTTCTCTTTCTTCATTGTTCTCTGGTATTATTGGTATCTTTGCGTTCATGTTGGTTCAGACAGAGAAGACGGCCTGGTGTTAATTGGAAGTGGTAAGACACAACTTGTGTATTGATAATTTCAGCTTAGTTTTAGTTAAAGTGCACATGTAGTTTTAATTTCGCTTTAGTTTTTGAGGTATTGACTTACAGATGTTGACAAAAAAAAATCTAGGATGAAAGAAGATGACCTATCAACATAAATCAGTTTCTTTCCTTCACGTAGTAAAAATGAAGCGTCAAAAGTTGAAGCGCAGGTAGCCAGAACGCAGTGCAAAACAGCAGAGGATTCATGAAGCTTGCGTTCCTCCTCCTGCCACCTGATGCTTTTATCCTTCCCTCTTTTATTTATTTATTTATTTTATTTTTTATCTAAAGCCTCATGCACGTCCCTGCTTTCACCCAGGAGCCTGTTTGCCAGGAAGGTGAGTGGCGGTCAGCCTGTGGAGCCCAGGGACCCTGGTTGGAAGCTGTTTGGGAAAGTCCCACTACGGGAAGGCCCCATCAAGGACCCTAAGAAAATACAAAAGGTACAATTTAAGTTTGCCTGCATTCACACGTGCCAAGAAACAGCAATAATTACAGGTTCACATGTGATTTGAAGCTTTACCACTTGATTTGTTTCCTCTCAGTCACACATAAAACTTTACAACCTTTTCATGTGGGCAGCAGTTTAGTGAATAAACATTTTGTTGCTAAAATATTTGACATTTAAATAATATTTTTCATCAGTTAAGGTGTAATATTGCTGCTAGTCCTGATTGATAAAAGCATTGACAACTGAGGTGTAAAAGACTGACTGGTAATTTTCTGAGACTGCTCAGCAGTATTGTGGTGTAGAGCTTCTGTCGTCCAGGTCATGATGGCTCAGTTTGAACCGAGGCACCTGGACTACTTTATCTTTGTTCTGTGAGACCTTTCACTTTCCATCCATAAGGCTTTTCAATAGAAAGTATTCACATGATGCCATTTTATTGGTCCTGTCATTCATTCATAAACAGACACGTTCAGCGTGTAATGAGTTATTTGCAATATACCAGGCTTTATGAGACTGAAATTACCATTAAAACCATTGAAATGCCATAAACATGGCTGTTCATGAAGAGCAGACCAGATCCAACACTGAAACAAGATTTTTACTTAATCCCTAAAATTGGTTTATATTAAGAAACAAACTGAAGAACTCTGCAGATGTGGATGGATGGATGATGCTGTTAAACTCATCATGATGAGGACAGTTTAAATACTAATTGTCATTGAACCAGGACATTTCATGGTTGATTCATGTATTAGACGCTTGTTATTTTATTTTTTTTTTAAACACATAATCACCGTGTTAGAAAACAGCATGTTAGTGCTGAAACACTGAACATCTGGACTTCAAAAGGGAGAAGGCCAAATTAAGTTCACCTGTAAAGGTTATAGTGCATTTGAGGTTTATCAGAAATTTCACCAGAAAGCAGAATATCACCAACTTTTCACATTTGTGCATGTACAGCTATCTGACATGCATTTAAAATGACTGACAGTCAAGTGCAAAAGATTTTATTTATTTTCTTTTTAAAGCACACGTCCACCACTACGCCAACGCCAGCTGTTGAGTCGTTAGCGCATTAGTCATTGCATTAGTGCATTTGCTGCAACCCGCTAATGCTGCGATGGTGCTGCATTTACAGCTTGACATACGCTTGGATTTAATTCTGTCGTGGCCGTGATGTTCAATCACACGGTGTTACATGCTGGAAATTTATTGTCTTCTTCCAAGTTATGCAGTGTGACTGGACTTTATCTCCTAAGAACCTAAAAATTGTACAAAGTGAACCTGGCACTGGGCAGTGTTCTTGAAACCAGGTCCTCTAGACCTGCAGTCCCGGGTGCATTTAGAATTACCAATAAGCCCAAACATGCTGTTTGGGTTTATTGCCACAAACACACCTTGGTGTGTGTGTGTGTGTGTGTGTGTGTGTGTGTGTGTGTGCGTGTGTGCATGTTTCTGTGTCTCTCTGTGTATGCAGG
>JBAMYA010044193.1:0-12670 GCA_037176975.1 Arrhamphus sclerolepis
CCCCCCCCCCCCCCCCCCCCCCCCCCCCCCCCCCCCCCCCCCCCCCCCCCCCCCCCCCCTCCTAATGTTAGTGTCCGGGTAAGTAAGAATAAACAAAGTAAAAGCTACCAATAGAATGACTTAAAGATGTATCAAAAAGGTAAAAGAAACAGATGTCACACTGTTTCATGCATCCTGGCTTTGAAGGACATTAAAAAAAAAAACTGTAATAATAAATATGTTCCAATATAAAGTAGCCAATTTTCAGGCATCTAATTAAAATCTTTGGCATCTCTAGAGACAACAAAAGACTGAGACTCACAAGGAGGGTCCCTTCGTGAAAGCGAGCAGCTTTGGCTCAAGTGTTTTCTGATTGGTTTGCTCGCCAGTGGGTGGAGCTAATGGCTCATGAACGAATCAACACATTGTCAATGCTCTGTTTTCGTCATTCCCCACAAATAACCTCAACACCTCTTGGATCCACAATCAGATTCAGAATAGTAAAGGGGACAGCAGTGTACTGTGACATACAAAAATAACAGCTGAACTCTGCTCATTAACTGCTGTTAAATATCATTATGGATTATGTCGTCTTTCAGAGACTCACTGTCTATACAACCATACGCCATACTATCATAGTTTTTCCATCTATGCCCGTGTTAAAAGCTACAGATGTGGGAACTGTGATAAAACGCTGACCAAGTCAGAAAATATTTTCAGCCAAGAAGCAGAAAAGCTAATCATGGTGTTGCCAACAATTGAGGCCCATCTTGGCATGATAATGAGTGAAACTGATCGCTTTCTTTGTGTGAGATGCACTGAACTATTTTTTTTAATTTTCTTTCCAGCATGAGACAGAACACAAATGTGTGAGATTGCAACTTTGGCCACTGAACCCACAATGTTTGCTCTAAAATGTACACACATGCCAGCCACCAACAAAACACAGTTGTGTAGCTCCGAACATCACTTTCAAACTTTCAGCTTCTTTCCCGTAAATCCAGAAGCAAACTGGGCTTTGTTCACAAAACAGTTTTCCTTCGTGAAATGTTGTGGAAAAAAAACAAAAAACCTAAACCCAAACAAATATATATAGTTCATTACTGGCACAGAAAAACAAACTAAATCGACTGAGTCATGGTTGGCACAACTTTCACTTCCAACCAAAAATGGATTTCTTTGGAAACACCTTGGAAACCAAACCAAAATGCTTAGTAGGAAGTACTACCATGAAGCAGATCCACTGGGAAAGCCTTCATGAGTCTTGCTACATAGTTGAAAACCTTTCATTTTAAAGCCACTGCACTCTTGCCTATAAAGAAATTCAGTCCTCTGTGACATCATAGAGAGGCAAAGTTAGAAAAAACTTTCCAGAATTCAGCATTCTAACCCTGGTAAAGGACTATTTTGTTCTGGGAATACAACAACATATGTTTATGTCATTTTTTTGGTGTGAGGTCACGTCCATGATCATATTTCATCATAGTAACAAATCCTCACCCTACAGAACCTCCAGACCTTCTTCAGTTTTAAAACTGTTGTAAAGGGAAGGGACTTTTGTTGGAGTGCTTGACTGTAAATATTGAAATGAATATCAGGTCATGCGACCTATAGTTTCTACAGAGAGCCTTTGAAGCCCATTTTTTCTTGAACTACACAGCCATGTTGGAAAGAGATGGGACAAAGCTGTGAAAGCCAACAGCAGAGCCAATGCCAGTCAAGCTTGTCAAATGACATCTGGGCATCTGATTGGTCAGCTTGATTACTTAATATGAATTTATCTGATGCGGTACAAAAAAATTCACCCCCTGCAGTTGTCATGGATGAAATATGTTACCACAAATGAAAAAAAATTGTACCAGGCTGTAAATATGTTTAATTTTTGCAAAGGTGGCACTTTTAACATGGGGGTCAATGGGGATTTGCTCTGTTTTCGAGCTATCACCTAGTGGTCAGTGAAGGAACTGCAACAAATAATTTTTCCCAGTTGAGTTTCAGCCTAAAAGTGGGATGGTTGCTGCTTGGTTGGAACCTGTTGCTTCCTGCTCTCCACCTCCATCAGTAAAACATGAGAGTCAAATAAGGCTTGTTCATTTAAGCAAGCCTGCACAATAGCTCTTTGCTACCTACTAGTGCTAATTAGTGAATAGAGGTTGACCTAACAAACACACTTGCCAGGGAAGTCTGTCAGGTCTTTCCAAGTGGTTCTGCCATGAAACCGCTGCATAACTGACTGTCACTTCAGAGAAAATGACCAGTCCAGTCCAGTTGATCAAGTAAAATTGTCGAGTTAAAGTGTAGACTTTGTTTTCCAAAAAAAGGTTCTGCAGTATTATTTTTTGTTGAAGAAGAGAGAGGCTCAGAGTATTTCAGAAGAACATTCATGAGTTAATTGAGGCTGGAAAACGGCAAGCTGACACTGAAATAAACAAGGTGAAACTTTTTCTCTTGGGTTTATCACGAGTCATAGTGAGTGAAAGCAACATAACGGAGCTTCTCCTATCAGCAACCGTGAGTGATTTGCTCTAATTGTCTGACTCTTTGTGGGTCGACTACAAACGTCCCCTCTGGGGTCTGACAGGAAGTGAAGCATGTGGTTCATGCTTTGCATGTGTGTGTGTAACTGAATTAGAAAAAAGCATTTATGTTTGATGTGAAACCGTAAGATACTAAAGAGCTTCATTTGCTCATCTGTCTTTCCTTATTTCCTGCTCTCTGACTTTCTTTTACTAGTCACTTTTTGTTTCCCCCGCTTCTGCATCTCTATTTGCCTCACGCACACGCACACATCCACACAAAACCCAGTTGTTGAGCGTAGCAGCAGGCAATAAAGAAAACGATCACATTCCTTGCGTGACAGCTTGGGATTTTCCAATTTGACACAGAGTGGAGCCTCACACCTGTTCCCTCACATACACAATCTCTAACTCACATGGGCACGCATTTAAGCCGCACACTGAGGCAAGCTGATCAAAAACAATCGTCATCTTGTGTGTGTGTTTTTTTCCCTCCTCCCATAGCCTTGACAGTCACATGCAGAACACAAGGAGTTAAAGTCAATAAAAAGGTGTCACAGTAACAATTGCCTCACTAAATAAACTGTCAGGATTATAACTGGAGGAGAGCTTTTCTTCTCAGTCTTCCATGTAGTGATTGGCAGTGATAAGGGCCTGGCTCTGAGCCCGAGTCGACAGCCTGGGCCTTTCATGTGTCGGCACGCTGGAGCAGAGTTGTCAGTCACAGGTAAATATTGCTTTGTTTGGCTGTTTGCTGCAATTATCAAGTTAGGCTTGTCATATGGTGCTAAATGAGCCCAGAATTTTGCCCTTTACTGGAGGCCATTTGAAAGCAGGGTTATCAGATGGCGTTAAATCTGGCAACCGCCCCTCCTTTTGTCTGAGCCTAAGAGAGAGATGAAGGGGGAAGGGGAGGGTAGATGCTGGGCTGGTGGTGGGTTTAACACTGGGGCCAAGGTCGCGTCTGGGAAAAGAGAGAAAGAAGAAAAAGAAAAAGAAGAGGAAGAAAAAAACTGCCAGTATCCCTTGCGAAACGTTGAGCACAGCTGCTTGCCACAAACTGTTGAGCTGCAGTGAAAAAAAAGTGTAGAAATATGTATTTCATTGTGTTCTTAAAATCGGCTCTGGGGACTGTGGTGGCTTGTTTGAAAAGTAGCATTAATATGTCAAGAGGTTTGACCTCAGCAAGAACAATACAAGCCATCAGAGAGCATACACAGAGAGGTAACACAGCAGAGCAGCGATGGGGAGGTCGGGTTGGAGGGTGTAAACAATGGGAAACAGATCCCACGTCCTGTTTTGCTTTCTGTATTGTTTCCTTCCCAGCTTGATCTGGACCGTGGATGGCTGTACGTGTGAATTTGCTTGGCGAATATGAGGTGAAGTCCTCCAATCAGCAGACCTGAACTTTAACCTGCCTGCAAGTTCATGCATCAGAGCTAAGTTTAAAAAGAAGAAAAAGTCTAACAGATTTGTAGCAGTGTTAGTATTTGCTGTGGTTAGCAGTCTTGTGCTTTTCTATTTTATAATTTGGTTTCAATTTCAAATTTTTTCTAGTTTACTATTCTGCATAGCAGATCTTATACTCACAAAATTTACCATGGCACATAAAGATTTTTTTCTTAACATCCATAAACTTGCCAATTTTCTCCAGTGTCCTTTAGTTTTTGCACCTGTTTCTGCCAGTGTCTGTCCTGCAAAAGACCAGGAACTGCAACTGTCTTGTGATTATGAAATTGAAATATTAATGATTGAAAAAGAAGCAAACATTGTGTAAAGATGAAAAGACCCTCACTTTGAGCTCTACGATGCTTTTTTTGTCTTTTGACGTGAGCTTGGGGTCCTGGAACAGCGGGTCCTCCACGTAGATCAGGTCCCACTGGTCTGTCAAGTAGCCATCCAGGACGAAGGCCACTTTGGTGACCACTGGTGGCTGCAGGGCCAGCTTGGCCAGGGAAGGGGTGGTGCATTGGATGGAGGTCTGATTTTCACGGTACACACAGCTCTGAAGGAGAGACCACAGGGAAACACGAATGCCTCAGTTTAGAGCAACATAAAATCCACATGTAAACATTACAATTGCTATAATTCTCAGTTTGGCAGCTTCAAACTCAACACATTATATGGGACAACACCTGTTTTCAGCTGCTGCTGTGTTAACACACATGGCCTGAAGGCACAGCAATTTTATCCCAAGTTGGACTCAACCAAGGTAGGCATTCCTGCTTTTGTGCTGACAGACAGCTCGCAAAATATATAAAACTCTCTGATTGGGGGCAGTGGGCAGGAGATGCCATAATTCAGCCACCTAATGTCTACTACTCCACTTCATGTACATATCCAGTGCCACCATTATGCATTATACAAACAACAAACAAAAATGCTACGATCATCTTTAGCGAATCCAATATTCTCTTGTCATTGTCATATTAGTTTATTTTTCTTCTTGTATTTCTTCATTTTTGCCCACATCTTTTTCTTTTCCTTTTGTGGAGGTTGACAAAGACTGAAAGCGGTGCACTACCACCACAATATGGTTTGTAGCTGACATGCAACCAACCCTGTTACCGTAAAGTGGAGACACGACGGCTGACAGGACTGAAGCAACAGACCCTGTTAGAATTCCATCCCACTAGTTTTACCCTGTGCAGGAGACAGCAGGCCTCATTCATGAATGTGTGTGTGGAAATGTTCCTATTTCCCACAAAAAATAAATGCGTGCGCAAAATCACTGTGGGATTCATGGAACCTGAGTACCGACATTTTGTTCTTACCACTGTGCGTATGTTTGTGAATCAGACTTGTTCCAAATACACAGGCGTGTGCTCGCAGTTTGTATTTAGCATACGACCACGTCCCCATTTCTCCAAATTAGTAAAACTGCCTGCCTCAAGTTGATGCATTAATGAATGACGCGGTTACTGAGGAGAGACATACATTTCACAGTTTGTTGGAAGTGGGCCTGAATACCCTGAAAAATGAAAAATAAAGAAGTAACATACAGCCTTTGCTAGTGATGCAGGAGAACACCCTCGGTAGTTAGCATGCAACAGAGCTAACAGTTCAGTATCAGGGTTCACAGACGCTCCCTCACAGTAACAGCTTTACAAATAAACCATCTATTGTTAACAACCACTGTATTAACTCCTACTTTACTCTTAACACTCTGTCTCATCCATTTTATGTCCCTGTGACCTCACATTCTCAATGACAACTGAGAGAAGAAATGGTTTAAACTTTCTTCTCTTTACTCTCTGGTTTAGTCATGCTCATTTTCCCTTAGATTAACATATTTCAACTTTTCAGAGTAATTTACTCTGATATTATGAATGAACCATTTACGTCCTGATGATGCTGAAAGACTGCTCTATGAACAAATACATTTTTACTTACTACTTCAAGGTAGCTTGTGTGACACTGTATTTTGAACTTGAGCTAACTGTTAAAAGGTCAAGGAAAATGGTTTCTTTGCATACCTTTAAAATTTGAGAAAATATATACAGTTTCACTGAGGATATGCAAACTTAAGCTTCCCATGATGATAAAGACGAGCGCTGTAGAATCCCAGACCAATTTAACTTCTGCCTGTAGAGGACGGGAAGTTTATGTAATGCCAACTTGTATTTTGGGGCAATTTAGTTCATTTATGTGCCATATTGTAAGGATCCTATCAGCATGAGAACTGTCTACAAGGTTAGAATTAGGTTTTCCACATACTTCATGACAAAACACTAAAATACCCATTTAACCACTGCAGGTTAAAAAAACTTTTTTTTTTTTTTTTTTAACAAGTTAAATGTAATGCTAAACAGATCCAATACAATATTTGGCAAAAAATTGTGATAAATATTCGTTTTTAACTTTATACCTTTCACTTTTTGTATCGATGGAACAAAAAGCTTTGACCACAGATGCAAAAATGAAAGAAACATGTTGACATTTATCAGAAGACAACTGCTGTAAAATTAAAATGTGAATATGAAAACTAGTCAATTGTTAAATTAGGCTGGTCAACACAACGAATACCCCTCTTACTGTTAATTTCACAGCAGCAGTTTTGATTGTTTTTTCTGGTCATGACACAATCAACCTGAAGAGTCCTCTGTTGTGCACTGTGAATCCAGCGTTACGCTTTGAAAGGAAACCTCCACTTAGATTGTTCCTGCTTTATTATGAACGTTTTCTTGATCTGATCATAGACTGGGTCTCTATGGTGAGGAAAGTTTTTTTTTTCATTTTATTAGTATTTCTATCTCCCATCACTGCTGAGTGATTAACTATATTTTTCATAAACATGGTGGTGGTTTCTTGTCTTTCAGCCCATTGAGTTACTTCATTCGTGACACAACTGATAACATCTACCAGCTGTCAGTGTATGTAAAACAAGTTTTTATCTCATTTAACCTCAAATGCTCTTTGTTAAAAAGAACAAAACACTCCCAGTACACACTGGGAAAAACAAAGCAGTGAGGACATGATAGCAATCCCAAAAATATTCATTCTGCAATATAGGTTACATTAAAAAAAACAAACAAAACATAAAAAAACGCTTGACAAACTAGCTGAAGTCTGACTTCCAGCTGTGATTAATACCTCAGTCCCCCGAGAGCTGGACTGACTGCAGTAGCAGCGGCCCTGTTGAAGTGTAGCTGACACTTCCTCATCCACTTGCCAATCTGGCTCCCCAGTGAGTGATAGAGGTCCAGATGGACATACATACAAATGCACAGTTACATGCATCTGCAAGGGATTGAATATAAAGACATAAACAGATCCAAAACCTAACTTTACAAGTGTATCAATATGTGTGAGGGTAGCACTGGGTCACTCAACAAAAACAGTCCAATTAACCCACCTCCTACGCATACCAACATGGAACAAATAGAATTGGATCGTACTGTAACCCCCCCATTGCCAACAGTACCTCCCTTTGGGTGCAGCAAAAGGAAATGTGAATGAGAGTGAATGAGAGGAAACCTCAGTCATTTTCATTGTTTGGTCGATGTCTCCCCGATTGACTGAGAGGAGGTGAGGAGCTATAGGTTGGGAGCAGCTGTAAATACAATCGCTGGGTGAGCAGGGCAGCCAGCGGGCTGAGAGGTTTACTGTGGGGTGATGAGAGAACCAGCCATCCTGAAATCTCCGCCATCCTCTGAAGGATCATTACCAGTAACAGCCTGCAAAAAGAGCCAAGTCATAACGGAGCTCCCACGTCCAGAAGTGCCGGTCAAATCTAAGATGATTTATACCAGAGCAGCTTTACTCTGTTTCCTACCGTGTCTCGTGTGATCTTTTACTTTGGATTTAAGGTCTCTCCGTCAGCCGTACCCTTGATTGATTTTGGAGTAAATTACATTATAGCCACTTTTGCATGACATGGTTGTATAAGCGTTAATGCATTTTGCACCACTTTTTCTTTTTTTTTTCTTTTTACTTTTTTAAACATCAGGGGACTGGATCAAAGTGAAAATTTGATGCACTCTGTTAGTTTTCTCGCAATAATGAATTAGTTTCAGTTGGAATATAATTGGATTATGCTATAATTGGATTCAAAAGTACTGCATTTAGTCAGACTGAATTGAATGAAGGATGCAACATATGCGTGTGTCTGTGTGCAAAGGGGACCTCAGGTCATGTTGGGTCAATCCTCGCTCAACTTGATAAAGTCAGTGTCAACAAAGTATTCGCAAGCCAATGTTGTGATGGACACTGAACAAAACTTGAGGGATCAGTTGTTTGCCTGCCAGCTTTTCTTTGCTTCACTAACGTAGTACAGTATGTCTGAATGCATTTTGATAAACTGATGATGAAAATATTTTCCTCAGGACCCCTTCAAACCCTCCAAAAAAACAACAACAACAAAAAACAAACAAACAAAAAAACAAAATTTGGATCAACTGTCATCATAAACAAACCCCAAGAAATATAATCCGTAGCCATTACCAGGAAATCCAATTGGTAAAAACATCTTTTCCACAGAGAAAAGACACTGACTGGTCCCACCTACAGGACCTTTGTCACAAAAACAAAGCTTGTATCTGGGGTTGTATGATGCGGTTTCTTGTGTATTTGATGATTGTGATGAAGCAGGAACCAAGCATGAATCAGCTGGCATCCAGAGAAAGTATTTAAAATAGTTGTCTATATGTGTGACTGAAAGTGACCAGTCCTCTGACAGTCTGATTCGACTTATTATTATACTTATTATGAACACCTGAAAGCCTGTTTCTGTCAGGGAATCTGGGTCTAAAATCGCAATCAGTGGAGACAGGGTGCATGTGGTGTTTGTGTGGTGAAATTATTGAATGTGTGGTGATTTTTGATCAGTACCAGATTCTTTTTGAAGCTGTAATTTGGTTATTGAGTCCTTTATTGATGGTGAGGAGAGAGGAAACCAAGGTAGAGAGAGAGGGGAAGACACACAGCACAGTTGCAGGCCAGGAACTGAACCTGCAACTGCTGCAGGACTATTATAGCCTCTGTATACGGGCCACCTGCTTTAACCGTTGAGCTATGAAGCAACCTGTGAGTACTGGATTCAAACTAAATCGACTCCCGTACACAAGATCACACGTGTTAAATCTGGCCGGGCACTTAATTTTTTCTGGTGAAGACAAACATATAACTAGAACAATTCTCAGGAAATTTCAATATGACGGCTTTCTGTGTAAAGTACCTAGAAATGACTGTTACGAATTGGTGCTATAAACATAAAGTGAACTGAACTGAACTTTTTCAAACCCTTACAGTTTACATGATACCATGTTTTCTGTTGTCTCTTTCTGCCACTTTCTAACAAGGATGGTTAACAATTTACTTGTGGTGAATACCTCTTACGCCAATGAGAAACTGTTTGACTAAGGTCAAAACATAAACAATCACCTTCCAGCGCTAATGGAAGCATTGGGAAAACTGAAACACCTTGACTGCTGACCCAAGGAAAAAAACGTTACTCATTCACTTTCATTCACTTCTTGCTCCCTGGCAGCCCCCTCCCCCAGCTGTGGTGGGCATGGGAAAGGAAAGAAGCGTCAGGAGGCTTTCAGGTGTCAGCTGGAAGGATTTAGCCTTCTGGGAGAGGATAGGAAGAGGAGCCTGACACGAAACAAACCAATTTGTGAGTCCAGGCAACAGGTGCCTGGCTATGGTGAAGCCTCTTGTTAAACTAAAATATCTGTAATAGTACAGCCCTATAAAGCAACACTGGCATCACGAAATTCACTTTGTGCACTGCAGCAATTTGAAAATTCACAGATGCCTTTTTTTCCCCCCTGTATATATAGGGTCTTTGGCTTTGTAACCATGCCAGCTTTTCACGACAGATCGTAACAAAAAATCTCTTTCATGTTTGTGGGAAAGCTGAGATTGGCCAAGACCAGGCTTTACTGGAGATCTAAGGGGCAGATATCAAGTCAACACTGGCTGTTTTTCTTTACTCCTTACTCCAGCTGAGACCCTCAACCTCTGCTCATGGGTTTAGGGCAGCTGATTTTTTCTCTGCAACCTACTTTGATGGAAGGTTTCCACATCTTCTCTGATTCTAAAACATTTTTATATACAGCGTACATTATTATTGAGCTTTGACTTCTTGTAGACTCAGGCCTCATCTAGGTTTATTTACAGAGCTCTGGAGGCATGACAGGCTGGCTCACATTATCCAGCTCACTGGCGATGGAAACCTCTGGGATGGCCGTTTGTGGGAGATCCACGACGGCATCTTGAAGGGTTGAGACAAAAAGAAACTTATACTGTCCCTTCTCAGGCTGAGCCCCAACTCATCCCATTTACGGGAAGGAATTTAACAAGCGACAGCTGTGGCCCTACGGGACATAATCCCTTCCTAAATCATTAGTAATGATACTTTTTTTTTTTTTTTTACAAAAGCCTTTTACTTCATGCTCTCTCTCTACTATCAACTGGGTCAAAGGTTCCTTTTGACATGCTGTCTTGTGGTCATCCTCATGGTGATAGTCCTGGATTACTGGTTTCACAGCATTTGGAAACATTTTTATATGCAGAATAATAACACTTGAGAGGCTTGGAGTGGTTCCTGCCGGTACCTGGTCTCAGGAATGCTACCGCCCTTTGGCTTGCCTCTTGCTTTGACTGATTGATCTATTGTCCAACAATAGCTGATCTTTCTACCTGTCTTAAACGCACATTTGATGTGAGCAGTTTGCCCTGATGGTCTATGGTTTGAGATAGTGTTCAAACTGGGAATTTTGTTCTGTGTAATCACAAAGCCTAATTCATCATCTATTTGCTTGTTGACACTGAAGGTTTAGATACTCTTGAGTAGAGTTTTCTTTTTGTAACTTAAATAGCCTTGGGCACTGTGTTTCTCCAGGAGGCTGGGCTGGGGCTTAGTTCACTTCTCCACACGCTGACAGTCACGCAAACATTAGATCGTCTTTCTCTGTTTAGACAGAGTAGGCGAGGTAAGAAACTCTTCTTTTTGTTATTATTATTTGTTATTTTAAGCAGTACCCTCTGTCTTTTGTTCCTCAAATTCTCATGCCTTCATTTACGTGAGTTTGGTTTTCTAAAGAGAGAAAACCTCCTTAAAAAAAAAGTATTAATCCCTACCAAAGCAGAGTTATCACAGCATGCATTACTGACATGAAACTGAATTCAATCCTGATTTCAAAGCTGTAGCACCAGGTAGCACTTTCTTTCTTTTTTAATAAGACAGATTGACCCAAATCAAAGATTACAGGTAAAATTACACCCAGAACATTTGGTTACAACCTCCAGACACAGTTCAACACATGAGCAGAACAACAAAGTTCTTGTGTTTCAAATACATGAGCCAGACGTGACCCTCAAACAGTAAAGGGGGAGAGGGAGGGGTTCTCTGAGCACCTGTACTGACTCACTTCAACATTGGGACGTGCTATGGTAAAGTTTTTATGCATATATGTCTGTTACAGTACATTACAGCAGTAACCTTGGTAAAAGAAAGACAAAACAATCAACCACACAACCTCCATGGCTAACTACATCAAGTGGTAACTGCCAAAGATGCTCCTTATTTGTAAGTCCAAATCAAGTCTGAAGCTTCTCATGGTTGTCAGGAGTGTTTTATGATCTCCTACACAGCAACCAGTCCACTTAAAAGCATTGCATTGCTGTATCTAAGGAATTCAAAGATTGCATGGTTGTATCACCACTTATGACAATCTTATAATCTTATTGAAATAAACCTCACCCCTAAAGTCAGTGTAAAAGTGAAATAACAAGCTCATAACATGGTTAAGAATAAACCTGCATTTAACCCATGTTGATAACAACCCAGTCAGTCTCTTGGTTAGCATCAACACAGCTAAACATGAATTAGGTTACTAAACTATTTTATTGTCAAAATAAAGATAGCACTCTATGTGAACTGTGTGAGCAAGTGTGACAGTCAAACAATTTTTCAAAATTTACAGCAGTCTCATCAAATTTTAAGTAACTAACCATATCTGTATGGGTTTTGAAGTGTTGGATTAAATTAGACAGGCGGGGGAAAACCAGCATCTTTGATTCTAAAACTGCAGACTTTATGAAGTTGTTACAGGTTGACATCTGATGCTAACAGTTGCTAACAGCTAACAACTGATGCTAATGGTAGTAACAGTGAAAAGTTTGTTATCATCTGTTTATTCTAATTTGGACACATCTTCTCATTGAATAGTTCTTCTTTAGTTTCATTACTTTCTACATTTTTGATACTGAAGATAATAAAAACCATGAAGCAAAAATATGTACAAAAAAAAAAAAATTGTGAAAGAAAAGTAGCCACCATTGCAGAGTGAAGGCAAAAGGGCAAACAAGAGCATATTTAAAAAAAAATTATTTCAGTGCAATCTTAAGTTAACACTTTCACTTTAAATAAATCCATGTCATTTTATTGCTGTTTGTAGTCTCTGCTGACATTTTTGAGTGATTCAGACTCAGATAACCATAGCAACATTGCACACAACATTACACGATTACTTCCTCTAGATTACTTTTTAACTTTCAGTCATGCTACAAACCTTACCATGGTGTAAAATGGTGGAATTTTAAGATAGGATACACATGCTGTAATATATATATATACATATATATATACATACACACACACACACACACACACACACACACACACTTCCACGCATCCATGAACTAAAGCAGCCTCTTTATTTCTGGGG
>JBAMYA010044194.1:0-12670 GCA_037176975.1 Arrhamphus sclerolepis
GCCTTGTTTTGTTCTGTGTCTATAGATCGTGAAAACTTAACAAAAGTAATCTCCATAAAAAGCTAATCAAATATCCAAATCAAGTAACACGGAAATAATAGCTGGAAAGATACTGAGCAACAGTAAGAAAAGAAAAAAAAAAGTAATTTAAGCTTATTCCCTGCTCTAGATCACATGTCACCACTGTTAGCATTGTGTTCTCTGACACTCCACACAGGTACACTTGAGAAGCTACTTTCACAATTATTGGGTCATGGCTTCAGCCTTTTCAGTTCACTCCTTGTTGAAGTTTTGGTTATAGTTATAGTTTCTATGTCACATTCAAAACATCATCTGCAACACCAGTGACTGAAATCATTGCTGGTGGTAAGCAACATGAAATAGACACCATGTTTCATATAATATTCAACGTGCAATATGTACCTTGACTTTAGCCCTATAATGCCAAATGTATCATATTTGATACACACTTTGAACAGATAGCATCACCATATGGTCCAAACTTTTCTTAAAAACCAGTTGTATACAATCAGAGACTTGTCTTCTTCCCCCCGGTGGCATTTTTGTTTATAGTAAAAACATGCATAAAAAGTGTGTCTCAAATTTAATACAGCAGACTAAAAAAAAGTTTCCAATGAATCCCTCAATTGCTCTTGAACTTTTTTCTTTTTGCTGTATGCATTATATCAACCATAGTGCATAATACAATGTTTTTATGAAAAAAATTATACAAATTATATATTGAGGTGTGATCTTTGGAACAAATAATTGGACTCAAATTTGATAAATCTATATTTCCCATGTGTTCTGTGGAAAATACAACGTCCACCTCTGCCAAAACAAGGACAGGAACTGTTTTCTTGCTTACGACTTGGAAAATAAAAGACAGAGATTGAGAAGGTTGAGATGTTACAGATGGCCAAGGAAAAAAGTTTTTATTACTGCCTGAAATGTTAGTAATGCCTGATGTGTCAGATATGATACACACAAAAAAACATTGTGGCGGACCACTTGGGGCTCCACTCACATCCAGATTTTAAAAAAAAAGTTGTTTACTGTTACTCTGTGTATGTCAGTTGTTGTTATACTGTGAATGTCAGTTACTTACTGTCTCTCTGGAGGTTGTTGGAGTCGAGTAAACAAAGTGCTCAGACCTACCTCCTGTGTCGTCCTTCTTATTCCTCCACAATATATGCAAATTATATTTATTTTTTTGTAAATTTTGTTAAAGGGTCCAAAAAAGACTCCAGATTAAAAAAAAAAAATTCTGTCCATTATTTCTTTGATTGGCCTTTACAGGGTTAAAGACCCTGTAAAGGGTCTTTAACCCTGTAAGGTTGTACTTATCAAGATCCAATTTAACCATTTGTGCAATTCATCGTGGCTGTTAATCAGATAGAACGGCTTATGTTACTTCCATTTTTGTCATGTAAATTTTGAGCTGGAGTTGTTTCTTATTTATATTCATATTTGGTTAACACAAGAGACTCCAAACAGTTAAGCAAACATCCCTTGGCATCGTCATGTTCATGTTTCAGTTTTACACAGATCATATTACAAGCAAGTTTAAACAACGTACTTGCTCACTTCTTCTGACCCTGTTCAGTGTATTGCTCTGAAACTATCCTGAAGCCAAAAACTGTTGCATCACAGTTTATAGACCTGTTGACCTGCATGCTGTAAGCGTTTGACTAAATTCTACAACTGTGTGTGTGGAAACTTTTAAACTTAGATGATAATACAAAAAAACAGAAGAAACCCACTTGATTGAGCAGGTGGCCCACATACAGAGGCAGTAGTCCCTGGGTAGCAGACCTGGGTTCAGTTCCTGGCCTTAGCTGCACGTCTTCACCTCTCTTCACCACAACTTCTTGTCTATATATGCTGTTGGCCATAAAGTTGTTTTCAGAAAAGCTGTCTATCAAGAATGGACCACGCTGTTGCAATCATCTGATGAGTAACATTTAAAAAAAAATCTTTTATTGCTACTTTATGGGCAAAACTGTATATTTAATAAAGGCAATTAGAGCAAACAAAACAAGAAAACTTGAGTTGAAAGAATTTTTTTCCCCTGAAACATTTAATTTCAAATTTACCAATGATTTTTTTGAGTGAAAACAATGTCTCTCTTAATTATTTTTAAACTCAACATTATTTAGGAAAAAAACAACTAAGTTGTTGATATCATCATAAAAAAACTTACCTTCCAAATCTGTTTCTTTATTTTTTCTTTTACCATCCGTTTTTGACATGCAGTCATCTCCAGTTCTTCCAGTTAAAAGTTAAATTGCATCAACTGTGAAGTAAAATTCACTTTCCAAATACAGACAATCACAAAGCCGATTTCTCTCTGAGAAAGGCGGTTTAGGATCAACTCAGTGACTGCAAGGTGCATTTCTGCTGCAATGCAAGCCCAAAGCATCATCTCCTAACCAACTTGGTGAACTGTGTAAGCTGTTTGTGCTTACGTTTGTGCTACGTTATGTTTGTGCTGAGCGTTTTCCGTCAGACAATTTGACATCTGAGCCATACATTTAAAGATTATGATGCTTCTTGCGCTGTTAATTATATTAACCCTACTCCAACCAGCTCTGGGAGGACCTCAAACAGCCAAAGGAGAAGTCCACTAAAGAGGCTGCAAACCAAGGCGGCAGCCGAGTCAGCCTTCTGCCAGGTCCGACTTCCAAGAACCTACTAGCCTCTGGCTGGTGGCCAAGCTGGCATTCCCAAGTCAAGCTGGTCACTGCTTCAGATGACAAATCCCCTCTACCCCCACACCATTCATGGCCTACTGTAAGGGTCTGGGTTGTGGTAGCAGTTCAGCCACTTGCTGCTGTTGGCTTCTCTGCTTGGCAACTTAGCTGGGCTACTGACAGATGGCCGTGGTGGGCCTGGGAGTCCTCATTTCAGATGTCATTTCAGCACTGATATTTGAAATGAGGACTGATTCAATCAGAATGAATGTAAAGTTAAATGGCCACCAAGTTGGAAAGATATAGATATGGATCGAAGACAAATGTTAAACTCAAGGCTCTGGAGCCAAATCCAGCCTGAGCGTGCAAAGACAATCATACACTTATAACTAGAATATTTCTGAGCAAATTTCAATGTGACTGTCTGTCAGTTTGATTTGTTGCTGACCTTAGAAAGTGAAATAACAGATGCGGAGAGCCAGGAGACCATTGAGCTGCTGATTTATGACAAAAAGTCATAATTTAGAAAATGTTTGCAAAAGGCTTTACAACAACAAAAAATTTTTTTTTTTTGTCAAAACCTGTGATTTTCGTTAAATGGACTTAAAATGTATTTTAAAAATTTTTGATTTTTAGGACTAAAAAAAAAAACAAAGAAAAAAAAGAAATTATACAAAATTTTCACATTTAAGACATTTGTAATTTAATGTCACAAAATAACAATTTTGACATTTGTGATCAAGATACAAAGAAATCTTGTTTTATCAAAAAAGTCACTGTAATTTGCAATTTTATCAAAAAATTAGATTTTTTTTTTTTTTTTTTTTAGCCAAAAAAGTCAACATTGTTTTAAATTAGCGATTTTACAAAAAATCAATAGTGATTTTAGACAACAAAATAATTTTTTTTCTTACATTTTTTTCCTTTTCATTCGTGGTTATACTTGAAATATTTGTGATTTTTGTACAAAAAGCATCAATTTTAGAATAAAAGTCACATATTTTATGAAATTAGTTGTCCTATGAAAAAAATTGTTGTTATTGTTATTATTTTTAGTTTTAATTTTACAACTGAGGACTACTAGGAAATCTGACAACATAGCTGGTTGAGAAAGGAAAGAATAACAGGCGCTTTAATGGTAACCATGGTGATGACGTGGGCTGGGGATGTTAGTTTGACACCCCTGATCTAGGAGTCGGAGTGATCACACCAACAGCCCCGCCCATGCCGAATCACTTTTGCAACTTAAAAACAAAATGAAAGATTAGATTAAATCTAAAAAATGAAGCTCTGGTTGTGTCAGTATAGTTCTTACTGAAGAACAATGAAGTCAACTTATCATCAGAATGAACATTTAGCCTCAACTAGAGTTATTTTTGCTGGTGCTATTGTGTGGTGAAAGGACTCCCACTAAGCCACCAGGGAGGCAACTGGTATAGAAATCTACCCTGGCTTTAGTTAAGTTACCTAGCAACAATTAGGAGTCCCATTCTCTCCACACAAGAACTTAAATAATCTTCATATTCTTGCATAATTACTACGCTACCAACAGAAGTAGTTTCCACATTTCATTGGTTTCCATACCAACAATGTGTGTAGTATATAAATTCATTCTCATTGTGAGCTATCGGTAGTATTGGTAGATTGATGCCAAAGCGTGTGAACAAGTTGAATTGCATGACTCTCGCAGCAAATGTGTGAGACTTGGCATCCCTCACAATAATGTTAGTTAGCATTGTAGGTTAACGTGTGCTGAACTAATCTGAAATATCTTGTTTGCGTTAACTGAGTTCAGTGTGTTCCACCTGAGGCCTGTTCAGAGTTGTTCATTCTTCCCATTTGTTCATCCTGACCTACAAGCAGCCAGAATAAAAACTCTTATAGAAGGCTGCATCTTCCGTGACCAGTTAATCAAGTACCTTTCAAAAGCTTTAAGAGTATACAGTAAGAATAAGAATAAGGCATTTCACACATTCTTTTTCACACACTGATTTCGCTCATTTTAATACCTGACACCATAGATTTTTATTTTTGTTCCAGATTTGTTATGTCTCACATACAGAATTACATGTTTTTTTTCATAGGAAGTCCTTTGCAACATTCATCAACACGTTTTTCAAACTTTACACAAAATTTAACTTAAAAACACTGCATATACTCTATCAAAACCAGTTTAGCACTATCTATTTATTGTGGTTCAGGAGCCTCATTCATTGAACCTCTCATCATTTTCAGCTGGATTTCTTGCCACATAATGCCCTGGAAGACAAAAAAGTACCATGCTTATTCCATATTCTGCGCACCTCCTCTGAGAAGGTTTGATTTGTTGAGTGCATATTGTTACTTACATTCCTTTAACGTAATCACATACTGGACTTCTTTCTTTCAGATGTGCATTCAGCATTGCAATTTCCTGTTTCCAGGCCTCGGACTCTGTGTTTAAGGTCTCTTCATTATAAATAAAAGAAAATTTCAGATTGAAATAGTAATTCTTGCATTTCACCACGTGGTGGCAGCAGAACAGTAATGATTGTATTACTGTATATATCTGTGTGTTGTACCTATGGTGTTATTGTGTTCTCGGTCTGCTGAATCCACCTCCTCAGTTTTCATTTTCTGCAAGAGGAGAGGAGTGTTGAAAGTCAAGATGAGCGGGAACATTTCTCAAAAAATTCTATCATTTAAAGCTGAAATGATAGGTCAGTCACATGGGAAATGTAAGCCCTTTGAATGGATAAAACTATTATCTATGATTTCAGCTGAAATGTTAAAGATTAAAACCTTTTTATAGAGTCACAGGTCGAAACTGTCTCAACACTTTAAAGCTCTGACTGAAAATTGAAATGCGTGGTGTCGTCACTGCAAGATTTCAAGAGCTTTCTGCAAGGATGTGGGTTTCCAATTTTAATGACGTTATTCATTTAGCAAGCTAAAATGTTCAAGTGGTGTGGTTTTGTGGTGATTGTGAAATGATCCAGGTCTGGCCACCTAGAGCCAAAAAAGCAGAACTTTTGATGGGAAGAAGAGGTCTCACAAAAATGAACATCACAAAATGGAGAAAAAGATAAATCATAAAATCTGTTCAAAATGGTTCATTTCAAACTGCACACATCTACAGTCAGACAGACTGTAGTCTGGTATTCACCTGCCCTTTAATATATTTTTGTGTTATTTGTAAAAAAACAAAAAAAAAAAAAAAACATGGTTTGTTCAGATCAGTGCACTCATGGATTTCTTTCCAGAGACCTTATATTTAATAGGGCTGTATATGTTATACGAAATGCATTATTTGATTCAATCTGTAGCTAATATATAACCAAGAAGAAGACAAAAGACAACATAGATTTGCTTTTGCAGACATCAGGCCTTCCGCTCTTTATCTTTTCCATTTTTATTTGGGGACAACACATCTGAGGGAGATGTGAGCTAAAACGAGATGTAGGAGAGTCTAGCGTGGTGTCTGTGTTCCCTGTGATACCAGCTGCAGGGAACCACGTACACTCAAAGTTGTGGGGACGTTTATAACGGGCAGCACATACAAACAAACCTTGGAACATACTGCAGTCGAAGGATTGTGGATGAAATGAGATGTGGATGAGAGGTTAAAAGTTTCAGCAGCCATGTCATAGACCAGCTGATAATTGTGCAAAATTTAGATAAACATTTAAATTTGCAGAGGGTACTGTACAAAAGGGGATCAAATTTTTGATTCAATAACAATTTTTATGCCATGTCCTTATTTATTTATTTTTTATTTAAAGATGACTGTACACTAAAGTTAGCTTAGTTACTTGGTTTGAGTATAAAAGTCTTGAAATGACGACAGAAACAAAAAGTTACGAATTTGCTTTCTATTAAAAAGCACAAATGAACAAACACTAAAAAATAGCACTTCATTTTTATGAGGCTACTTAACACCTAAATGGCTGGCAAACAACAGTATTTCTATACCAACGACTTGTATTTTTATGAGCTGATAATGCTGCCTTTATAGAAATTAACATATAAGGAAATGACTCAAGGAACAAATGAAAGTTTTCTAACCGTGTTCAAAACGCTCTTGATTTTTGGCTTCCCTTACATATTATCACAAAGGTTGCCTGCTGCTTGAAGTCCAGTTCTTCCAGTTTAACCACTCTGCTGCAATATAGTATATACAATAAGACAAAAGAGAGGCGTTGAAAATAAAAATAAAAAGAGACTCTTACCATTTCTGTTTCACAGGTGTCAGCATTTGTTTTCTTCATCTCCACCTCTGAACTGCTGTGGGCAATTTCAGCCTCCAGCTCTTTCACCTTATTTTGCATCTGAACCACCGTTTCCTCCATTGAGTTTTTAATGCTCAGTTCTTTGTTAAGTTTATCATAATGACTCTCTTTGAGCAGTTTTAGACCATCGTTCTTATTTATTATCAACTTCATCTCTTGGTACTGGCCCAAAATGATGATGAACAGTCCTAGGGTCACCAGGACAGAAAATGCGCTCAAAATCCGGTATTGCCACATCTATGCCGTTTTATTTTTAGGTGGGGAGCAGCCGTTTGCTGTAAAGAAACAAAGACAGATAAAAGAGATTACTCTACAGGTTTTCTGTAACTCGGTGAAGAAAAAACACACACATATCGCTGGGCATCAAATTTCCTTCTTACTGAGCCGTGTGTGTAGTTAACTTTAGCCCCGTCCACTAATTCTCTGCCTGTTTCTGTGTTCCTGGTTCATATACAAAAAATCCAGGAAAATACATCCCTTCATACTTTTCTTTTGCCATGTCCTTCTTGTACAACATCCTGGTTCTGTTTCTGTTTTTTTTACATGCAAATTCTCTCTCTTCCTGCTTTGTGGAAAAGACATAAATGCTAGTCTGAGCAGAGCCAGGAAGAGCTGATTTAATCTGTTTTAATAATTAAGAAATAGTAGCTGTGTGGAGAACGCACTTTGATATTAGTTATTTTTCGCCTCACATTGGCCATGACCTTTAATAAGTTAATAAATCACTCACAGTGGCCTTTATCTTCAAACTCATCTGTCTGCCCGAGGTCTACAAAGCATTGTAATGGCTGTCATGGTTGTTGCCACCATTACTTTTGTCTTAATGTGTGTAACAAATTTTTCTTCCAAAATCAGTGTATCAAACAAACAAAAAAAAAAAACAACCTACATGCAAATTCACATCTACATGCACATTCAAGAGACATTGATATGCATTTCTAAAACTGCATGAATGTATATAATCATGCAGGATGACTGGTGGTTGGAAAGCACATACTTTGTAAATGCACATCATAAAATTACACACCTGAGAACCAACAGGTTTGGCCTGTTTTCCACTCGCCAGGTGTATATTACTTGTGGGCCAAACAATGCATACGTGTTCCTACTTCAAGTAAGCGCTTCATTGTCAATTAAGTCTCACAGTCTACAAATGTTTGGTCTTTCCCAAGATAAATGCATATCACATAAAAGATTTATGCATTTAATTAATGCCCAACATTAGGTTACATTTTGGCAGGTAATACATCATCATCTACCCACATATTTGTGTACCCACATCTGTCATCGTCAGTTATAGCCTGATAAACATTTCTGATTTTACTGTTATCACATGAGAAAACGTGGCAGCCTGCTCAGACACTGTCCCTAAGTGTCACCCATAAAGACATAATGTACATTTAAAAGATACATATGTTTATACAGTTGCAGCAAAAAGATCTTGATTGTTACACATGTGAAAATCAGCGCACAGTCCCACTTATACAGCTTCCTTATACAGTTTTGTTTTTAAAATTAAGACTACTGACCTGATAAATGAAGAATAGCCTGTTCAAAACCATTGATTGCTTTTTTTTGGTACCAAAGTACCAAAGAAAAACTGGCAAATCTGACTTATGTCCTTGGTTACATGAAGCAGTTCTTGAAGAACTGCTTTAAGCTCTTTTCCGTATTGCACTGTAGCCAATCAGATGAAATGTAAAAAAAAAGAAAAAAAAGAAAAAGGAGAACATAATTACCTTATAAATCAGGGGCTGTCCAGGTAAGTAGGAAACACAACTGTGAAGAGCAAAGCAAAAAGGAGGAGGTATGAAAAAGAAAAAAAACCCTTATGTAATCTTCTTGGGGGTGGGTACTAAATGGTCCTTGTCAACAAATGAGCCACGAGGCTGTTAGTCTGTGACTGTGAAAACAATCAGTACAAACAAGACTTGTCACACCTGCAGGTTTGGAAGCAAAAAAGTTGAAAATAGGATTTGACTACAGAGTTATTTTCAGTTGGTCTATGTTCTTACATCATATGCAATACTCTTTTTATTTGTGCCATTAAAATGAATTCTTTTTTTTTTCTTTTTACACTTTTTCATTTGTTTTTACTCCAATGACATGAAAACCTTTCTGACAGTTAATGTTGCCGTGAGAGTTCTGATGAGGATTAGCAGGAGAGATCATATTTCTCCAATCCCAGTTTCCTTTCACTGGTTCCCTGTCAAATCCAGGATAGAGTTTACAATCCGCTTCCTCATTATCTTGAAGTCCTTATTATTACACCAAATCAACCTCTGTCTAAGACTCTATTCTTGTGGTTCCTTGAGTTTCCATGAGCAGAATGGGAGGCAGAGCCTTCAGTATATATTTTTCTATCAATATACTTATCAATTTGTGATGTCAAAATTACATTTGACAAAAAAAACTGGTTCTATTTGGCGCCTTCATTTTAGAAGTTAGATGACATGATGTAGAGAAAATGTGCCTGGCATTTATCTATCTATATCTATATAACAAACAAACCTTTTGGAGATGGAGATGTTTTTGTTGCTTTGATATCTCTTTTACAAAGCAGTAAGGTAGCAAAAGCTATTTATCTCTCACTTCCACCTCCTCTCAATGTCAATAAAGAGTTATTTTACTGATGATATGATGATATGTTGCTTTAATGTGGGATGTGGTAACCACCTTGTTGCCAATACTACACCAACGTCAAACTAAAATACAACATAAAGTTCAATGAGAAACAATAAAAACATAAAATATTATATAACATATAAACATATCTCGCTGGCTGACCCTCATTTAGAGGCAGAAATGAGGTCCCCACAATTGGTCCCAAGTATTCATTTAACTATTTGTAACTTAACTTGGTCCTTTCTGCTGCCACTCACCATCCTGCTGAGCTTCACCAGGGGATGCATCACCTTTTTAGGTGCACCAGCAAAACCAGCATCTTGCACATTAGTTCCCACCTAGACATTTTTAAATAAATGTCCTAATGACACAAGAAATATGTGTAATACAAAATAAAACACATGAACTAAAATTATGGCAGTAAAATGATCAGAATTGATGTAACTGATCAGTTAAAAAAAAAGCAACCTAATCCTAACTGAGGCCATTCTAAGTCATGCAAAATGCATATTCATCTGACTTTAAACCTGTTGGTTTAACTTTCTCTCCTCGTTGCGTTACATGTTCTTCCTGTGCCTTCAAAGATTTTTTTTCAGTGTCCTCACAGATCCTCTTCATCACAAGAAACAACAAATGCACTTTCTCCAGGAGCAGACTTGTTCATGCTCTTCTTCTGAGTACAGTTTCAGCTGCAGTTTGGTCGTATATCATATCTTTTTTTTTTATGCATGAAAACAATGTGTGAAGATGCAAAGCTCACAGAAAAGCAAGTAATTTACTTCCCTTGGGGGTCATTGCTGTGAGCTTGAAATGTCTTATATAATCTTGAAAATGTGTTTTAGAAAATGATGAAAAACAAAATTCAGGAAAAATCTTTTATAGTTTCTCAAAATATTTGAAGCTCTCTTGAAGATGCTGATAATTATCAGCATAGAAAGGAATGTACGATACCTGGCACACTGGGATAGATGGTATCACTGTAAAATGCATTTGTATGCAACAAAGAATCTGCTTCACACGTAACTACACTTTTTTGGTCAAAAAGCTGATCATGAGAGCAGTCTGTGCCTTTTTTTTCAAAATCTTTGAATTTAAAGGTGCAATATGGAGAATTCTTATTAAAAGCTATATTTTTTTCCTAAAATAATACATCCAAGAGGCGTTTAGAGGGGTGCAGAATAGCATTTCCTTTAAAAAAAAAAAAAAAAGTTTACTCTGAGTTAAATAATTTAAGAAATTTTGACGGGCACGACAGTGACATTGTGTTTACATTGTACCAGGTAATAGCGGCCGCCATTGCTGGGCCCAGCTAGGCTGACACTGGGCAAAATGGGGGAGTCTGCTAGTTCCGCAGCTGCTTCATAGCCCCAATAGCAATATCATTATCTGTCCCAGCAGCAGAGTGACCGGAGAAGGTCGAAAACTAGAATAAGTATAGGTAGCGCCTACACTCGATGGACTCAGATAAAGGATTTCAAATCCTCGCTTGCTAACTTATTTAACGTTAAATACTGTTGTAAAATGAACTGATTAGTTGAAATTAGTCATTACTCTGTAGGATTCATCTCAATGCTTCACGCACATAGCGCCAAGATCCCAAAGTGGCATTTGGTATGCCTCATCTGCTTTACCGGTATGTACCACTCATGGAGTCCCACGTACCACAGATTATATGAGTGTTTTGGTGGCATTTAATGCCCATTTTGGACTTTTATCATTTAGATATTCTGCTCTTGTGGTACCTACAACTTAAACTGGTATGTTCTTTGTGCAACAGTAATGATGTCAGTGTCATCTCTCATAAGGTGTGAGGGACCGAGCCAGAAATCAGGACAGCACAGGGAATTTTAGAAATGATCTTTGAAGTTTATTTACAAAAAAACCCATAATGCTTAATAATTCTGGGCCCATAAAAGAGGTCAACATAATTAAACTTTAACAGAACCAACCACAGGTAACTGAAGCACTAACTGACACATGAGGGAAACATATTTACTGGCTGATCAGGACATTTTGATACACAGGGGGGAACAAAATATCTACTTAAATTACAACAACAAATTAAACCAATCAATACAGTACTAAACAGTAACCTATGGGGAAAAGAAAAAAAAATCTAAACGATCCAAACTCTTCAAATAAAGGAAAAAGAAAAACAAAACAAAACAACCAAAATAGAAAACCTAAACTCTTCCTAAACCCCTTCTCCAGATCCAGTGGCTTTGTCCAATCAGGCCTAGTCCCATTTAACTGGATCCAGAGCAGCTGGGACTCTTTTCACAGGCCCAATGACTTCCCCATCCCCAGATGCTCCTTCCAGAACTGGTAACTCAAACGAAAAAAAAAATATCTTAGCTTAAAGAAACCAAATCAACAAGTTGACAAAAAGACATGTTAACCAAATGTGTGCACCCAAACAGTCAACTCTCTGTTTGCCAGACCTTGTTAATAAAAGAAAATGAAATATGATATGTTACTTTTTATTGTTTACATGATAAATAAAATAAAATGTTACCAGCCTTTGGTGTGTGTGTGTGGCTGCTCATGCTGCCATCACATAAAAGTTTTTTAAGCGGCATGCCACTCATTTTGGTTATGTTTTGGCATTTCATACACTTTTTTTTGTAATGTAATGGAGAATGCTAAGTAAATCTCAATTAAATTTAAATAGAAATTATCAACATTTAAAAATTACACTGTATAATGGGGACTTTCATCATGTGGGCTTTTTGTTTCAATATTTTACGTTTTATTATATCGCAAGTGACAACTGGATGAAGACTTTTATTAAGAGCTGATGTTTTGTGTAGTTGCATACTTTATCAGAATAAGCGATATTTATTAAATACTTTGCAGTGACAAAAGTGAAAAATCACATAAGGAGATGGTCACTACTCATGCACCACAACTCAACAAGGTAAGCTAACAAGAGGACTTTACTAGTATTAATTGTAGCCTCAATTTAGTGGGATATTTAAAAGTGATCAAGAATGTTGCAGTTGACATCTTGTAAAGTAGGCTATATGTCCAATTTCCTCTAACAGAATACATAGTCTTGTAAATAAAGGAGATTATGCATTCAAA
>JBAMYA010044195.1:0-12669 GCA_037176975.1 Arrhamphus sclerolepis
ACATTAGATTTGTACAGTGCTTTTCAGGACACACAGATGCTTCCAAAAAAAAAAAAAGTAGGATGTAAGATTACTGATGGTAATTGTCATGAGAATCCCAGAGGAACAGTAAAAGCATCAGTTGGTAATGTGTTAAGCAAAGATTATATTATAGATTACAAGGTTTGGCTGTGAATTTGCATGACTGTAACAGGCAGCTTTGTTGTACACAATGAAGCACAGGAGATGTTGCTATCCTATACTGCCCCCTGTATAACCTGCCAAAAAGATGCAGAAGAATGCTGTTGCTGCCATAACAGGGCTTGAAGAGGATATCAGGAAACAGCAACACACACAACAATCAATAGGCCAGCCTCTGACGAAGAGCATGGGGGAGCCAAACTTCACAAGCAATCTTCTCTGAACGCATGAGAGTGCAATGTCTCTGCTTTCACCCTAACATGGCTTCATCCTAAGTAAGGGAAGTATTTAGGAGGGACAGCGTGGTGACAAGTCATATGAAGAAAGGTAAACCACTGACAGAGAGAGTCTTTTGTGGAGCTGATCTGTAGAGAAAGCAAGAGCTCCTCGCCTCTATTCACAGCAGGTTGCACATTGCTTTATGGTGGCTCTGTCACTTTCCCTCAGGCTTTTTGTGTGTGTGTGTGCACATGTGGTTCGCTCCTCATGAAAACATGTTTGAGACTTTTGGAGAGAAAATGTCTTTTTCTGTTTTTTAATAGGATTTTAAACGATTCATGATCAAAACTAAGGCTAGTCAATATCATAGCATGGACTATGCAGGCTGGACAAGAGTGAGTAAAGTGATTAGCCCAAATAGTGACCAAATTCCTGCAATTAAACGTGAAATGTTTAATACATGGAAAGTACTCTTCAAAGCAAATCAAATGCATTCTCTGTTGGGATGCGTCTGTCAGCAGGGTTATTGTGTGTGTGATCCAAGACGCTAAATCAAAGTGGACTCTATTATACTCTGCTACTGCTAGGTGTTTTGGTTATATTTATGTAAAATGAAAAATTGTTGTCATTAATAACATGCTCTTCACAAAAAACAGGTCAACAACTTACATTATAATTGTTTATCATCACCAGTCCATTACCAAGAAAAAGGAAACAGATCCTGCAAACTAAATATACTGATCACATAAGCATGGGACGTGTAATAAAAACATTGATGTAATATATTGTATATTGTTTAGCTTTTGATGGTTTTGATCAATGCTCATTTAAACTGTGTGACCATAAAACAATGCTGCTCCAACTTACACAAGACATGTCTTATTTGCTCCCTCAAAATGCCTAAAATACATAAAGGAAGTAAACAAAGAGAAGTTAAGCGCTGCAAGCTACAGTGCTGCAGAAAAGTACCACCTAGCATTTCATGATGTAGTTACAGAGACATAAACAACAATGGACAAGTATAGATGTGAATGACATAAGTCCTGTACACAGGAAGTCCTTTTGAAGTGTTGAAGCATTCAGAAGCGTCAACGCCATAGATTTCAAGAAATCGTTTTCTTATAGGTTCTATTGCCAATGCATTTAACCCGTAGAAGTTGAACATCTATGCAATTCCATGGAACAGTTTTTTTTCAATGCCTGGAAATTATGATCATTGGATAAATGCCACAATTTTGTCCCGCCCCCAGACGCTCAGCTTCTCTGGGAGTGAATGGCACTGGACAGTGACGTTGAACTCTGGCCTGGACGCTGAGCTTCCACATGATGATTGGAGGAACAGTCGAAAGATTGAATCCCATTTTGACTGACAGCTCTTTTGAGATATAAACCGTCACTTATGACTGGGAGCTCAATCCCATCACAGATTTTACAAGTGAAGTCAAAAGACAAACTGTAAGTTACTTGACCATTTCCATTGTTCATTTATTATACTGTAAATAAAACACACTCATACTTGTTTCAGTTTAACATAATTTCAACATTTCCTTGTTTGAGTTTAATATTCCTTAATTTGTTCACAGACCATTTTCCTGAAAGGGAACTAAGGGCAGAATTTACAGACGTCCCAATTCTCCTGGAAGTCTCCCACATTTGGACATCAGCTCCCTGATGCCTGCAAGTCAGATAAAATGTCCCAGAATCTAAAGCAAGCGGTCATGAGAACACCTAAATGTGTACGGAGGTGAGACAGACTTTTTTTTCCTGATTGCGTGTGGGAAAAAGAGGGAAAGAGAGGCCATACCACAGAACACCAGAAAAATTGTAAAAGCTGATGCTCCAACTTTTCTGTCCACCACTATTAAGCGCCACATCACAGAAAGGAAGGAAAAAAAAAACAAAAAAACAAAACAGACTCCTGCCATTCACATTCATGTCTGAATTTACGTATAAATAAATTGACAAATTTTATGATGTAAGCCTACAATGAGCTTCCCCTCTTTGAAGGACCAGCAGCTGCCACTGACATAAACCCATAAATTACACTTTATACAAGACTCGTCTCCCTTCTATTTCAACACTGTTACTACCTCCCAAGGCAGAAGAGAAGTGTGAAAAAAATGTGTCCCTCTTCCGCCTCTGTGTCATACACAAACAAAACAAGGTGGAACATCTGTGCAAAAGTCCTGCATTGAAAGTGTGTGTAAGGTGCAAATGAAATGTCACTCCAAATTCATGAAAACACTCTTCTCTGCAAGATGACTAATCATTGTTTTTTTATTATTTAATCAGTGTAGTAATTCTCCCACAATACAACAGAACCTTTTGCACATTATTTTGCAGAGCAAAGGACCCCATTTGTTCTCTTGTTCTAATGTACAAGATCATGAAATATCTTGTTGAACAAGAAGCTGGTCTTTTCCAGCTCAGGGTGTTCACACTCAGCTTATCTACAAATGACTCACTGTTAATGCACCCCGTGTCTTTTCCGTATAATATCCACAGCTGGAAAATGAATGTTGAAAGCATCTCAAAGCAGTTGGATAGCACTTTCTACCCTGCAGGTCCTTGTACTGGGAACAGGCAATATCCATTATAAATTCTGCATTCTAATTTAAAGTTACTTAAATGAGATGTCACATGAGAAAGCTCCCTTTTTTGAAAATTTTTCAGATTTTACTGTGAATGGGCACAGAAGAATTTTTTTATATTACTACTTCATTGTGTTTTAGGGATTTGTTTTTGTGCATGCTATATTTAATGAACATATGGCGCTTTATTGCCTGGGATTCAGTATTTCATTTATACTTTAAGTGTTAAGTGCATAGAGTTCAGGTGCAATATTTGTTTTAAATTTACGCTTCATTTTAGATTTCTCCTATATCTTATATTCAGATAAAGTTTAGTTCAGAAGCAAGTTTAGCATAGTGTTTAGCTCAGCTTCACATGCTACACTTGCTGAATTTGGGTGCTGAACATATTTTTAACCTGGCATCCACATACAATCCAGCCACTACACTCATCAGCTAGTCATTTGGACCATTTGAATTTCCTGGAATGGCCAAAATAATTTTGCTGATGTACGATGTCCATGCAGTTTCCTCAGAATTATGCAAAGCCAGCATAGTAGTGGAATGTAAATGCAAATGCAAGACACAAAGCTGCATACAAAACTAATGAGAAGCAATAAATATACAGCCTATGGTCAGGAAGAAACTACAAGAATATGTTTTGACACTTAATAGACTATCAAAATTGAGAATGAATTAATACATGCTCTGAGTATGAGTGACGTCATATTTACATGTGATGTGCACCTCAGTGCCTGGTTATTAGTATATTCCATGTACAGTGGCTAGTCTCCAGCAGGGCCATGTAGAGTTCAGTAGGTAGCTGTCAGTGACATGGGAGGGGGGGGCATCAGGGTCCCAGCAGTGTTGATTCAACTGCCCCAGTCACACCAGAGTGACCTCTCCTAAGTAATTACCCATGTCACTCACTCACCCCACCCAAGCAACATAATTGCTCTGAGGATGGATACGTTGATGCTACTAATCACTGGCTGCCCTCTGGACAACGCGCATCCCTGCTTCTCCTTCATATCACCTCCCCAGCTTTACAAGCCTCTGTGTTGTGCATCCTCACAGCAGCCTTCCTGGTTTACATTTACATAATCTTCAGCCATTAATTGTAGTGGAGGATAGTTGCATGTTTCACGGTCATGGCTGTTGGAGGTGATTTTAATGGGGGAGACACGGGATAATGGTAGTGCCCTCTCGCCCCGTTTGTGCCAGAGCCTCATTAGGGTGATCAGGGAGTGCCAGTCAGAGAGGTCTGCAGCTCAGTTAAGAGGGCACAACTCAGCAAGCTTATTTATCTAAGAAAGAGTATTATGGAAGTATTTTATTATGGTATGTGGACACTCAAAAACTTTTTCCATGATTATGTGAAGAATTCTTTTCCTCAAGGATTTTTCTACAGCAAAATTGAAAGTGAACAGTGTATGATTCTACATGTTCTGCCTTTATTTACAATCTATAGACTGATTTGGCTTGTGCGTAAAATATGTCATCCTATCTACATGAATTGAGAAACAGGATGTTATCGAAAGTGAGAGAAAAGGAAGTAAACAGACCATGTATTTTTTTAAATGAATACAAAAACTCCCTGAGAAATGATTGCTGTAATTAAGAGTTTATTGTCCCCTCAATGAAGACAAGCTGTCGTAGCCAGGACGCTAAGGCCTAAACAGTTCAGAATGTGATATAACTTTGCTTCTGTGGTGCCCTTGGTGCCCAGTCCTTCATAAACAAAAATTAGTATCTCAAGTAAGGATATGGTGTGTGATGGCATGTTCCTCAACTCCTGAGCAACCTGTCTCCCATCCAAGCCGGTGTGCCAACTGAAATATAGTTTATAGTAAAAAAAATATATAATTCATATGAGAAGTAGGGCTTTTTGAACATCAGCCTTTGTTACTGGTGTAGACTCTCATCCTGGTCAAGGTAACTATCAAAGATTTGAATAAAGGCAGCTGGACTTCTTTTTCTTGACCCTGGAGACTTTTCACCCTCCATCCAGAAGGCTGTGCTGTGTGACTGGTGGGTGTTTCAAGCTTATAAACAGTGAAGTTATATGTAAAATCAATGATCCTCCCTTTATTCCTGTGGCTTTTTAGAGACTGTTGTTCACTGTCGGTGGCTTACTTGGTTTTGGTCACATGTGTGACCAAATGGGTGTGAATGGTTGTGAAACTGTCTGAGTAAGAGATTAAAGATTATAGGTTTGTTACGTTGAAGCCAGTCCCCACTATTTAATGTTCAGGTTTTATCTGTGGGTGAACCTTGAGTTTGAAGTAGACTGGTTATGTTTACAAAATATTTTCTGCTGTGTGCAAAAAAATCCTTTTCAGTTTCTCAGAAACTGCTGACAGGCATGAAATTACAATATTTTTGCACTAGTATCAGTATCATAATCTTCATAATGCTAACAAAATCAATAACATAAGAGCTTGTAACATTCGTGTTGTAAGCACAATATTTTGGTGAAAATGGTTAGCACTGTTGCCTCACAGCTAGAAGGTTTGTGGTTCAAGCAGGGATCTTTCTGAGTTTGCATGTTCTCTCCATGCTTGCGTGGGTCCTCGTCTCTCCAGTACTCTGACTTCCTCCCACAGTCCAAAGACATGCACATCAGGTTAACTGGCGTTTCTAAATTGTTCTTAGGTATGGGTGTGAGTCATTGTTTTTCTATACTCTACCTGTAATAGACTGGTGATCTGTCCAGGGAGAGCTGGGATAGGCTTCAGCAGAACCCCCGTGCCCTTGCACAAGCGGATATAGCTAATGGGTGGATGACGCTGTTTAGTGCAGTTGAACCACAAATCAAAATGGAATAAGATGACCATAGTCATCCACATAGAGAAGAACAAGTTTATTTTATAACACCATACTCATATGCCATATATTTATCTTTTGCTCATTTCTTTTCTTCTTTTTTTTCTAAATTGGCTACCTGATCATTTTGATTTTTTCTAACGCGTTTGCATTTATTTGGCTCACAGGAATCAACACATTAGCCATAGCATCATCAAAACAGAAGAATGTACCAACAGCTAGATCATTTTTCTTTGAGGTGTAGGTTAGTTTTTGCGCTATTTATGATTTCACAGAAAGAAAAAAAATTGTAAACTCAGATTGTAGGCATGTAATTATAATATTATACAATATTATGAATGAAACATGTTTAATCTATAAGCAGTTTGCATAGTGATTAACTTTAGCCTACTGATTGCATTAACATAAGACACAGATTTACTTATCCTCCAGCCCTTCTTCGCTGCTGCAATGAGTGGTATGGGTAGCAGCTTGGTGCAGACTTGACATGCAGATGAGAGTGTCGCACATACCTTGTTTATTTGTATTTTCGTTTACTTAATGTAAATGCCCCAGGAACCCCCCCCCCCAGGAACATGCTGCTCTCCATGGCAATGCCATCCTGGGCGGCTGCACAATGTTCCTCATGTCAGAAACTACTACTGACAACCATCTCTGAATTTCACAAATGAGATTAGGGTCTTTTGTTGTTGTACAATCAGAAAAAGCCACACAACGAATATTTGGATTCCTTTCCCAGATACAGTATCTCTTGCAATACATACATATCACATTGCAGCTGTATAACACATGAATAATAATCAAACTAATCTTAATGTGCATTATTTTTTTGTACTTGTGAAAAAACAACAACAACAGCACTTTACATTTGAAGTAATGTTCTAATTGAGTCCAGATTAAGGATGTATGCAGTACACGCTAGTGGACACTTGAGCCGGCAAAGTATTACAGAATACTTTTTGCATAAACAAGTGGAAAAAATGGTGGAGGAGTATACTTAAAGAAATTAGTAAATTGCAAATTTGTTTTTGTGCAACTAGATGCAGTTTTGAGATGATTTCATGTGAGATTACAGTTTTTTTTACTTCAAATTTGTGCTTAGACACCGTGTAGGAAACTCACATTTCTGAGTTTGAGCTCCAAATGTACCAAACACTCTTTTTTGGTACATTCGGATTTTTTCTTTTTTTTTCAAACAGCTCTTTGAAGAGGAACATTTAGATAGACTTTCCAAACTGGTTATTTTGACACATTTAGCCATGGCATATCTGAGACATTTTTTTTTGGAACCTAACTATAATATTGTTTTAGTTGATATACCATGCCATGCAAAAGTCTTTGGCATTACTATTCCTGTTGATTTATCAAAGTTTTAATGACATTACTATTTCCCACTTACTTTAAGATACTGAAAGAAAATACAGGAAGAATAGGTTCTCTTAAACTTTAACAGAACAGAGTCTTAGTTAACATTATTGTAAACATAAGGAGCATAGGAGGGCCTACTTAAAAAAAGAGCAAAATCTGTGCTCAGCCCTGAAGGAGTTCACACTAAATCCTGCTTTTTGCTCAGAGAATAATTTTGTCTTGAGCATTAATTATGTGTAAAAATTATCTTGAGGCTGACCAATGTGGGTTTGTCTATGGCCAGTGCTGAGTCTTAAAGCTGTTCAGTAATCAGTTGGTCTACCTTTAATATTATCAGTCTTTTATGGTTATATTTAATAAAAAGACTGAAAAATAATTATGAATTGTCATTAAATCTTTGATAAAAAAAAAACAACAAGACTAGGAGTGCCCAAGACTTGCATATTGCTGTATATCTCACAAAATTAATTTTAAATGAATTCTATATAGCTCTTTTGAGATTGTTTGCATCAGGTGATTCCTTCGGTATGTACGCTTTACACCCCCACATGGAGTACTCTGTGAGTTGTGGGTATTTGTGTGAGGCAAATCTCAGCAACTGCTTAATGGATTTCAGTCACTAATACCTCTATGGAATCTTAACAACAAATAAAGTCAGGAGGGAGTTCACAAATTGAAATCACTGCAGGCATTGTACTGTCAGTACTACAAAAAGATTGTAATTTTTCAGAGATGGTCACTAGTTATGCAGTCTTGTGTAAGGTTTGACTGGTTACAGAAACAACAGACAAATAACAACAATCATTTTGATCTGACAATGACTCCATGCTGCATGAATAAAGTGGTGATTTACATTTAATGTCACAGACAAACTTTAATCAAGTATACCTTTAAAAACTCTAGTAAAAGCAGAATATAAACAGCATCTCAGGTTGAAATTTTTCGCCTCAGCTTTGTGTTTGTGTGGTGGAAAACTGGAATATAAAATACGTTAATAAACTATTATTATTTTTGTTATTCTTCTGTGAGAGGAAAAAAAGACAGGAATTCTTTCATAAGCAGGCATTGCTCATATTAGCATATATTAGCTATATGGTAAAGTGTACTTTATTATTTTTAAAAGTTACTAAGTTGTCATAAAACACAGTATTATATAGCATCTTCATTCTGCAAAAGAAGTGTCAGCTACACTGCTGAACAGGCTACATGAAATATTAAAATATGTATAATAAGTGTTTTATATTTGTAAGGTTGTGAGTAAGTTATATATATACATATATAAAAATCATCCTTACAATCATTTACATCCCAGCGTTTGATAGAAGTAAAGTGAAGTATTCTTCCACACACACAGAGACACACCAGACAGATTTATTTGTTTGGGGGTTGAGGGGGGTTAAATCAATCGCTGGTCCCTCAGTCTCAGTGAGCAGACGGTTAAAATGCTGTTAAACTCCAGCCGAGCGGACACTCTCCCTAACCAACCAGCCTCACTCTCATTGATTTTTTATTTAGCTTCCAGCAGTGATATGCCTTCCATTGCACACACCAGAACACACAAAGCCTCCACAGCCTGTCAGCACATAAATCAGGCCCCATTGAGCCCAGCTTGCCCAATGTGGAGTTGGAGCAGTATGTTAACAGAATTAAACTCTTGCTTAGTTCTGCTTCCACAGAGGTAAATGCTGAGGCATGAAACATGGCTCATTGTCTACAGTGCTCTCTGTAGTCATTGTTAGAACAGATAGAGAACCTGGTGACTAAATGAAGTGGCCAAATCTTGAACAGAAACAAAACCAAAAAGATTTTGTTGATCAAGCCCTCCCCCAGACAAATACAGGTGACAACTGATTAAATAATAGCATACAAGTTTTTAGTAAAAATTACTGTTGAAGAATACAATCCCACTGAGAAAGGTTGTGGAAAATTATTGTCCATAGCAGCAACAAGCAAGTTCAGTACTGTCACTATTTCTGGACAGTGTTCACTTGAAATACATTGGTGATGTTAGAGCAATAAAGCAGAGACTTGTGTAAGTGTAGGCTATATTGAACATACACATACTCATGAACCAATTTTAGTTTGGACACCTTGCTACAAACATCTGAGCATGAAAACTGATCAGCGTCTAGGCGTGGTGGGGTAAAGTTTAATGAGTTTTCGGACCTAATAAAAGGAGCTAATGGATATTATATACAGTTATAACAGCCTGATGTCAGCTGTGACAGGCTCCTCTGACTACTGTAAGTAGATCTATCTGATCTAGTGCTCTGGTATTCTGAGACAGCGTATTTGATAAACCCCAGAAATTTAAAAACTGTAGAATTTTACCCAAAAATGAGTAAAAGCACTTACAGTCCACCCCTGAGACCAATTTACCATTCAGTCCCTGCAGCTGTGCTCCTGGCTTAGCAAGCCACTCACTCTATCCATTTTAATGAAAAGGTTTTTTGGGTTGGGAAGACAGTGAGGTATCACATTGTTGTTCCTTTAAATCGTAACTGCTGTTGGTTGGGTCAGATATTTGTGCATATTAAGTGCCTATCTAACCATAAGCCAAACAAAGAAACAAACCAAAAAATAATAATTTATTTAGACAGGAAATATAAATCCCACTGTACATATAGTGGATGATACAGTATAAATTATTGAATGGAAAATTATATGAATAATACTTTATAATCTTCAATTATACTGTAGCATTATAAATTATTTAAGGAAAAATTCATTAAGAAATAAATGAGAAAAAAATGCAATGTTGAAAGGGGCATTGTTAAACTCTCCAGAGATCAACACTGGGATTTCACGTTTACATCGAGACATTACTTGAGCTGATGGTGTCACATGGAACCTGCAGGTAGTGCAGGTGACCTAAAGTCATAGACAAGACTTTGATCTCCAGGACAAGGCTCCTTCTTAGTAACATGTAAAATTGACATGAAATCATCCTCTTCTGTTGTTAACAAGTAACATGTAAAAGATTTCATCATCTGTTTTTAACAAGCATCATCACAGTGCCTCCTTATATTTTTACCACTCGGTCTGCAGTCTCTTTTTGACTGTGTAGTTTGAAAGCTTAATAGAGAGGTGTTTGAGCCAGGAATATATTGCTTTAGCCATGTAGAAACATATGACTCTCTATCTATGAAACACATATTCCCACTTTGTCCTTCTCAGTGCTCCAAGTTTATCCATTTTATCTGCCAAAGATCTCTTATTCCTCATGATGATGAAAAAAGAAAACAAAGTGTTCTTCCTTCTGTTTTCTCCTGACCTTTAAGTCTCCATTTCACCATTTAAGGATCTCGGCCTTCTTCCAGATATTGCCAGGAATCAATCAAGTTCATACCGAAACTGGTGGCTGGAAAACAATCTTAAATAATCATCCCTCCTCCATTGTTCTTGACTACTGTACTGATTTGATGTGTAATGTTAAATAAACATGACAGTGCATTAATTAATTGATTAAGACTTTTAATCCCAGAATTACCATCAGCATTCAAACCAGTGCAAAAACAATGATTCAAAAATGTCTTAAAAGAAAAGAAATAAAAAAAAACTTTGTAGAAAATCTTAAGATGTTGCACATACAAAAAACAAAACAAAACAAAAAAACAGCACAGTAAAGTAAAGTACAAACACAGTCCCATTCACAAATGGCCATGCCAATTTGGTCTTTTCAAAGGTCACTTTTCGAGGATGCTGCAATATTTTCTTTGGAGAAAAGAGGCTTTCTGCTGGCAACCCTTTCAAACTTACACAAAGTGAGGCTTTTAGAGTCTGATACTGCTTACAGGTATAAAATGTGTATAAATATGCATAGAAAGTTACAGTAACATTTTATTATAGGAGAAGTGTGCTATAAACTTTTGATATTGAAGATATTTTCAAAATATAAATTTTCAAAATATACCCTATGGATGTATGTGTGTGCGCACATGCATATATAGGTTTTCACTCAGTGCTGCTATCATACCACTGCCGTTCTTAACATTACTTTTGGTCAAATGTTTCACAGTAAGTTGCATCACTTTGATCTTCTAGAGGTCATGAATATTTAACAGGCCAAAAGTAAACTGTCCTTTTTGTTGTCTGCATATTCATGATTTTGAAACTATGACCAACAAGGTCAACTGACTGTTCTGTTACCCAAACTATTTTTCATGATATATGTTTATTTAAGAAGTACATATTTTTGTAAAACAGTAGAATGTTAGCATCTCAACCTTAGGGGAAGGTGGCTCAGTGGCAGGGTGTTTGGCCACGAACCTGACCGTTGGTTCGAGCCACCTGTGTCCACTTTAGTGTCCTTGGGTAAGACACTGAATCCCCAGTTGCTCCCAGTTGTCTGGCCAGAGCCGTTGTATGGCAGCTCTGCTGACAACCAGTGTGTGAAAGAGTGGGTGAATGTCTTCAGTGTAAAGTGAAATACAGTTGTAAAGCACTATATAAGTCCAAGCCATTTACCATATCCTGAAGTTATTAGCATGGATGTTATGTTGCTTTGTTTTGTGCATTAGCTAGTGTAAACGTTGTGTTGCGTTATGTTTTGCCGTCAAAGGATGGATGCCACTGCTCTCTCATGCTTTATTACTGACAAAATTAAATAATAAAAATTAAACCCTCCTTGATCTTCACACCAAAATCCTAAAAAGATTGACACTATATTAATATAAATCCTAAAAATATTAAGACCAATAAAATGCAAAATAAAAAAAGAAAAAAATGATGCTCACCTTTCCCCACAGAACGCCACAGGAAAGAACGAAAGTTTAGGTGGCACCAGGGTCTTATTAAAATGGTGTTGCCCCAAAAGGGATGAACACACAAGAAAACTAGTCCACCTCAGCAGGGGTATTTTTGATAAACATCAGATAAACATATAAGAGTGATTTTGGCCATTTATATACATATTATATAAGTCATATTAACCTTTGATTACACTTGTACTATGGTGAAAAAAATCATTGTAGAAGAACCATGAGTGGTTGCTGGACTTGAGAGGTGCTGTATAATTGCTTTGTTGTCAAAACTCAGTCCTGGTACTTTCACCGCTGTTATTCTCTGCTTTTGACAATTGTAAGAGTTTTAGTTTAGTTAGTTTTAGTAACGGGACTGTAACGGTGCAGCTGCCCGTTACTATTGAAGCATGGTCTCAACATCACTGTAAGCACACGGACGATAAAAATCACCAGCGCGCTTTTATTGACGCACCCTTTCATGCAGATGCGCTCCGACGGGCTGCGTCTTTCTAGCGGGGATTCCAGCGCAACCGCGTCCTCATCTGCAATATATCATAAGCATAATGGTGCTTTACGTTCAGGCCGACCGGCTGAATGTGAACAATGGACTGTTTAATTATGGACTGTTTCAAAATAACTCACAAACCCGTGATACTCACCGTTGCAGTGGTGGATGCGGTCTTCCTGTTTGGGGAAGGAGAGAAAGCCCGATGGAAAGTAGGAAGGGACATTTGAACATTTTTTTTAAATTTATTATATATATA
>JBAMYA010044196.1:0-12668 GCA_037176975.1 Arrhamphus sclerolepis
AAAACCAGACAAAAGAGCGTTACAATCATCAGTACACACACACACACACACACAAACACACAAACACACAAAAGAATGAACTAGTAAGCGTTGCACTGAGAATGTGTTGAAGTGATTATTATGCATTCTTTTAGTCTTTGCTTTAGGGTGAGATAAAGAAAAAAAAATCAACAATGAATGAGGCTTTCTATTTTTCCTCACCCAGTGGCCTCTCTGAAGGTTTTCTTTGAACTCTTCAACCCGGGAAGCATTATGAGGTCATAGCTTTACTGAAAGAGGCAGAAATAGTACTCTTCACTTTTTATATGTAAATCAGGACCTCTGTTTGTGAGATTTTATCTCCCTAATCTCTTAGAATTTACTGAAGCTCTGTACCTGATTTGAGCACAGTTAGCTCCAGAGGGAGCCAGAACTTTAAAGGGAAATGCGTTCCCTCTTTCCTTCCACAGACATTGTACTGCTATATTGTACATCAATATAGTAGTTAATAATGGTACCTCAGAGAAGGCTGAACATAGAGTGAAAACGCTGATCGTTGGTGCTTTTAGTGAGACATTCACTTCACACAGCGGCTAGAATGACATGCTTTAAAATGAAATGCCTCATATTGAATACTGCCAGGTGACCTGACACTCCGCCAGCAGCATCAGAGACTGACTGGCTGATTTCAGAGAGCAGAGTGAAAAGCAAATTTTCACACCACATGCAATGCCTGTTGCCGAAATGACAGGCATTAGATTATTTTAGACTGTCAGCAGTGACATGAGATGCATGCATAAAGCAGGAGACTGCACTTCAGCTAAGAAAATACTTACTTTGTTAACACCCAAATACGGTTAGATTTACATCTAATCCCAGACTAGACGTGTCTCATCATCACTGTGGCGCTCAACCTGTCAGTTCTAAATAAATCCAGGTCACTGTTTATTGTAGGTTTAGCAGCACACAATAAAGATGCACAATCCAGTGAACAATCCAGTACTTCACCACTTAGACCAGACTGGTTTAGGAGAAAATAGTTATACTAGTGGTTATACTTATGGAAATGATGTCTTTGCTTGTCATGAAATCCATGACTACTTTCAAGTTTATTTCAGAGATGATTCAATCATTCCTGCAGAAAGCATTATTTCATTTGCAGATGATTTATGAATTAGAAAATGCAGCTTTCAGAAAAGGAGTAGACAGGCTTGACCTTAGCCACTGGATTTTCACCCAAGAGACGAAATATCAATTTTAACTGTCTTCTGCTCTATTATTATTATTTTTATATATGTATACACACACACACACACATACACACATATTAGGGGTGCAGGTGCAACAACACATGTATCTGTATTGAACCGTTCGATACAGTGTTCTCAGTTCAGTACGCACATGTATCGATACAGAATTTGAAATTTATTTTATCACCTTGTCTTCTGACAATGCGCTCTGTGTTGAAAGCTTAGTGTATCTGCGTTCGACTACTCTGCCTAGGCTGCATTGTCGAGCACAGATCCACTGAGCGTCTCCCAGTTTCCAAAGTGCTGCACAACAAGATAAAAACACAAAAGCAGAATGGCACACTCTACATAGCAGCTGGTCAGCTGACCTGAGAGATCGGTTAGGGGTGTAGGGGTGCAACAGCTCAGAGAGGTAAGGTGAGGCAAATCCATTCAGGGCTTTAAAAGCAAATAAAATAATTTTAAAATGAATCCTAAAGTGGACGGACAGCCAGTGAAGTGAAGCTAAAATAGGTGAGATGTGCTCATACTTGCTTGTGCCAGTTGAAAGACATGCAGCAGCATTTTGTACTAGTTGAAGATGACTAATAGAGGACCTACTAACCCCCATATAAAGAGCATTACCATAATCCAGCCTAGTGGTCACAAAGGTGTGAATTACTGTCTCAAAATGTCATGTTTGAAGGACCGACTTTTGCCAGCTGCCTTAACTGAAAGAAGCTGGTCTTCACCACAGCTTTAATCTGGCCTTCAAATTTTAGATCCACGTCCACCTTTACCCCCAGATTTTTTTACAGTTGCGACGCAATACGGTGCCAAAGAACCCAGATCAACTGGGGGGGATCCCAGAAGGACAGCCAAAGACAATGACCTCTGTTTTTTATCATTATAATTCAGAACATTTAAAGCCATCCAAGCTTTAAGGTCATGTAAACACTTCAGCAGCGGATTAACAGAATATGACTTTTTGAGGGGGACATAGATCTGGCTGTCATCCGCATAGCAGTGAAAAGAAATGCCATGTTTCCTGAAAATGGAACCTAGTGGGAGCAGGTAAAGAGAGAACAGAAGAGGGCCAAGAACAGAGCCCTGTGGGACCCCACATGAGAGAGGAGCAGCTAGTGAGCTAGTGAGACAAGCTATATACATGCATATGTATATATCTTTTTTTCATAATTTAACATTACCTGTACTGTTTTATGAGTAACATTGTTTCATTTAGGTGGTTTGGCTTTAACTCACTTATGTTTATGCAACAAAAAACTGCCTTCATTTTGCAGATATTTGACATAAATACAGTCAGACCCTGATGTTTCCTCATTGAGCGTCACTATTTAACAAAGTGGGAGTGACACTCAGCTCTTTTTGCTGAACCATTGACATTATATGCATGTTCTGTACATTGTTTCTGGAAATTAAAAATGACATGGTTTTTCTTTGCTATCTGGGCAGTCTAACCCATATCTTTGTTTTATTACAAACTTCGAAGTTTATATTAAGGCATGCAGATAAATCTGAAGTGACAAGAGAGATATCAACAGCATGATGGCATTTGTTTTGACAACTTGACACTAACAAAGCAGGTGATTTATTAGTTATATGACCAGGGGGTTAGTCAAAAATGACTTAGCTGAAGGAATTCTTATGCCACACTTTTAGTCTCATGAAAGCCGCCAGATTAAAAGCAGGTTGTCACAACAAAGGTGTCTCAAACCATGTTTATTGTGGCTCAATGACAATGCATGACCACCATCATAAACCTTCACTACTGTTTATTTGAATGTGCTTCCCCAAACCTTGTGCTAGTTAAGCTTTTACACCGGCCCAGGATGAGTGTCGGCCTGTTAACTGGCAGCTTACACAATGGATGTAACAGCCTTGCTGCTGTTGCATGTTCCAATTTACTCTAAAACCTGATATGGACGAGCTGCCCTCAGAAAATCACTCATGCAGTGTCAGAGTAACCGTCCTGCTGATGACATATTATATCAGTCAGGAGTCATACTCATTCATAAAGGAACATAGATGAATGTTCATTTATGACAATCATCATCATTTTTATCATTGCCTTTAATTTAAAATATAAATTTGCTATAAGAATGTGACAGGACCCACACAGGTAAAAGAAGATTTCTAAACTGTTCATTATGAATATAGTACAAGATAATACTAAAAAATGAAATCTATATACTCAGAGGTATTTTTCGTCTTTGTCTGAAGAGCAATACATTAAAAATATATTCTAAAAAACGTACAGCAATGCTACCTCAGAGCATTGACTTTTGTTGATGTTTTTGCTTGTTAGACCCACTTTGTGTGAATGTAATATATTGCCAAAGAAAATAAATATCTGTACATTTCTCTGTGCAGATAGTGTAAAAAAAAAAATCAATTGAAAAAAAAAAAATGCCCGGAGCCATATTACTGAATAATATCTTTATTTTTAGGAGTGGAATGAGAGCTTGGCTGTACTTGCAAAGGAGCAGGCTGCGTTGTGTCACATGGACCCTTCCCTTCAACACACCACATCTTTCAGTCACACGGGCTGGAACACGCGCCTTTCTGTCCACGGTGTCGCCTCATTTTCTGATGCAATTGATGGCTGGTTTGAAGAGGGAAATGATTTTCTGTACTCAAGTGGGCGATGCAGAGAGAATGCAACCTGTCAGCACTACACGCAGGTACATGCACAAAACATACAGCCCTTTGCACTGTCTAGAGTCTTGTAGTCATAATGAACATACTTGGCTTTTTACCTGAAAACGTGCTGGCGTACTGAATTTGAAGCTTCTGTCGTTGTGCAGCTGGTTTGGGCCACTTCAAATCAGGTGGGCTGTGCCAGCCAGCTGTGTCTGAGGGATGGAAACTTCTGGGAGATATTTGCCTGCGGATATTACCCTGGGTAATAACTGTCTACCCCCCCTGCCAAAAAAAAAAAAAAGAGAAAATGTTACCAGCTACTACTCTGAATGTGATCTGTGTGTCTCTTTAGTGTTCTGCAATATCTTTATGGCTGCAGGGGTAACTGGGAGGTGAATGGTAAACTGGTGATGCCCTATAAGTCGGGGCTGTCTTGCTCTCTCTGCACTTCTTCCATGTCTGGCTGTTATAGACTGTGGGACCATGTGGGTGGACTATGTGGTAAGAAAGTATTTTACATGTTTGTAATTGGACTCTTTTGATTTTGAAAGCTAATTTGTTTAAAGTGATCCGATGCATGTGGAACAGTCTGAAACCTGCACGTCTGCGTCTTTTTGCCAGAAATTCCAAAGAACCCGTGCCGTATGAGCTGTGGTCAACACGGCCATCTAAACGTTTCATCCTGCAAGTGCAGGTGTGATCTAGGGTTCACCGGACGCTTCTGCCAGGGTACTGCTCATCAAACTGCATCTATTTTGTGCACCTTAACGCATGAAGAACAAAAATGGGGCACAGATTTTATGGTGCGTGTGTCTGCTTGTCAGTTCGGTGTGGTGTGCAGTGTGTCCACGGCCGCTTCAGAGAAGAGGAATGCTCCTGCTTGTGTGACGTTGGCTATGGTGGGGCTGAGTGTGCGGGTGAGTGGAGTCTGCGTTGGTGCATACCGCTTTGTCTTTTGATTCTGTGTACCTCAGCAAACTATCCTCTAAGACACTTCAGCTGTTATTTATTAGTCTTAATGGACACTAGTTCTTATGGCAGGGTTAGGGCTCTTGCACACAGGTTGCATCAAAAGTAAGGTTTTTAAATTAACTTTATACTTTCACACTATAGGGTTTAGTTAACAATAGGCCCCTGGATACAAGTTAAAAAAGTTCCTGATTTGTGCTACTCAGGGCCAAGAGAATAAAACTTGAAGAAAAAAGAAAAGAAAGGAACAAAGACAGAAACACAACCAAAATATACAAGTTTAAATATACGAGTTTTCTCCAGCTCTACAGCAATGCAGATGTTTTGTTTTTATTTTTGTCTTTTTTTAAATAAATCTTTACTTTTTATGTTTTATTCTTTTTCTTGTTTTAGCATTAATGTGTAGTTCATTCTTTTTGCTGTTATTTTATTTTAGCTGCTTAGTGTCTTAGTGTTCATGGGAGTTTTTAATGTCTGTCTGCCATTCCTGTGTTTCTTTCAGGTCATTGTGAGCCACATTTATTTATTTATTTTTTTGTTTTATCTTGGTTGTTTCACATTCCTTTTTTGTCCTGTTTGGTATATTTGGCTGCATTGTTCTCATCCTTCTCTATCTTTTGGTAGCCATTCTTTGCCTTCTTATGTCTAATTCTTTATGGCTTTATGTTTCACTGCGGCTCTTATAGATGCCTTTTATGTGTAATTTAGTCATGTTTTCTGTTTCTCCTTGTTGCTATCTTGTCTCTTTTTAGCCATTTTATATCTCATATCTTTCCTTTTTGTCATCCCATTCAGGTTATGTGTCTCTTTTAGGGAAATATTATACAATAAAGACAAAGGGCCTGTACATGAATGATAGGCCTGCTGGCCCATCAGTAGAGGAAGAACAGCTTTACACTTTTACCCACAGGCTGTATATTGTTATTTCTATGCTTTTAGAAATAATTCTGCAAATTTTATCCACAAAAATAACACTTTACAATATGAGAACATATTAAAGCTTTCCATCTGAGCTTGGGATAAGATGGATGGTAAATATCATTGTTATTTTCAGGATTCTCAGTCTTGTTGCTTGTCTTTCTACAGAGAAGGTGGAGTTTCCTTTTCACAGTTGTGATTTAATGATAGATGGCACTTGCTTCATGGTGTCTTCAGAGGCTGACACCTACTATGGAGCCAAAAGTCACTGTCAGGTGGGAGACAAATTTGTTTCATTCATGAGGAGAGTTGGTCAAGACCCTGTACAAATTTATCATGCGCAGGTTCTTTTTTTTTATTTTATTTTTTTTAGCTCTTACTACCTTTTCTCTATTTAAATAAGCAGGAATTTGGGGGAATTCTAGCACAAATCCACAACCAGAAGGTTCAGGACATCTTGGCATTTTACCTGAGTGAGCTGGAGGCAAGCAATGAAGTTACTTACTCTGACTCTGAAACAAAAAACTTCTGGATAGGTACATCCTAGTCATCAAATGATTGATTAATTAATTAATTTTTTTCCATGTTTGTTAGTTTGTATTTTCTCCATGTGTACCTTTCAGTTTTAAATGGTGAATATTACATGAATGGAAAAAGTCATGTTTTTTTTTTTTGCTGCACAGGTTTGACATATAAGCCTCCAAAAGACTCATTTCGCTGGGAAACAGGAGAGATGCTCCAATTCAGCAGCTTCACCTTTGGGCAACCTGACAATCAAGGGTAAGAGGCATAATCAGTAAGAGATATAAGCTACTGCAGAGTACATCAAACACAAAGATAAGGGCAGCGGGACTTAGATAAGCAAACACAACAAATCCCATGAACTGTAGAAAATGCATTTTTCTGAGAGCTTTACATTTTTTCTCTCTGCTGTTTTCTGCAGTATGTGCAAGTTTAAGATAACAGCAGCAAAATTAGAAAAAAAAAAGTTTGTTACCTTCCATTTTAGGATGCTGTTGGTGTAGATTTCTCTATGACCACTAGATGTCTCTTTTTCCCCTCTGTGCTTTACTCATCTATCTCAGTCTTATCTTTTTCTGTGGTTATCTTTGTTCTTAAATCCCTTCTTGCTGAAGCTGCCTATTAACAACGTAAAAAGATTTCACCTGTACACGGCAGTGGCAGTGTATTTTGAGTTCAGCATCTATTAATCACTGATTCGGCTGTTCGTGGTTCAGAACAAACAAATGCCCTTTTTATTTAAATGTGACCGGGTCTGTGTCTACATGTAGACTATCTACCTGTGCATCTCAGTTCTGTGTCATTCACTGCGTCTCTTTCTCACCCCAGTTTTGGAAACTGTGTAGAATTGCAGGCAGAAAGTGCTTTCAACTGGAATGATCAGCGCTGCAAAACACGGAACAGATACATTTGTCAGCATGGTAAGACACCTTAGTAAAGCTCCTTCAGGGTCAGAGTGGATGAAAGTGTGGTGGGGATGAAGGTGCAGCTCTTTTTTCGTCGTCTCTTCTGTAAAGAATTATCCAGTGGATCCTTCTTGCCTGGAGATGATAGTGTGAACCACTGTATCATTGTGGCACCTGACACGTTTAGAAAAGCAATGATCTTGTCCCTTTTCTGTCCAGGGATATGAACACAAAAGGAGACACAGTTGTAGGGCCGCTCACATATGGAAAAGAAAAGAAAACTGGTCAACACTACTTTTGAAAAACCTCATAGCTGCAGTCCTATGAAATCACAATCAGTTCAAACTTCTTTCATGTATTTGATAACTAATGGCTATTCTATATTGTTATTAGGGATGATGGTAAAGAAATTACTTTCATGCTTATTTTTATAGTTATTTTAAGGCATGTAGTGAAAATTATCTCTACACTTTATAGTGAATAGCTTGATAAAACATTAATAGACATTGTGACTATTTATGCAGCAGATCATTCATTTCTCCATTTTCGTAAGTTATAAAACCGACTGTCCGTGCCAAATGATGGCTCTAACCATTAATATATATGTAGACACTGCCTCTACCTGCTTTGTTTCGCTAATGTACAGGCGATCGTTATGTTGGATAGCCTCTGTCCCTGGTAAAGCCCTTTCAGAGTGAAGTGTAAAATTTGAATCTACAGCATGCAGTAATACTGTGAAAACAACACTAAAATCACATGTGACTGTGCTGACACTCTTAAACATGCCTCTCAGTACAAATCAATAAGTCTCAGTAATCACCATAAAGAATCTACAAGCGATCAATACGTGTCAGCTCCACAGTGGTCCACAGTGTTTAGACACACAAACCACTTACATTGATCGAGAGAAATGAGATGGTGGCAGATGTTTAGTTTTGCCCATTTGAGAATGTCTTTCCAAGGGTCTGGTGTGTCATCTGGTATTGATCTCTCATGGCTAAATCTGCTATGAATGTTGTCAGTGCTGCTCAGTCGTCGTTTTAACAAATGGCTTTTTGAAGCCCTCACAGTATCTCCCTCTTTGTAGTTTTTGCAGAACAGGATTAGCAGATCACGATCAAAAGAGGGCTGCATGGTTCTGTTCTGTTTGTGGTACCTGCTCATTCAGTAGAGGCCATTAGCAATGCTAAACCCATGTGAACATACTCCATCAGCCAGTACTTCTCCCTACCATCTTCTCAGAAATAAAAGCAATATTTCACTGGAGCAACAAAGAGTAAAATGCATAAGCCGCAGCACTCTCCCCACCGCCAGAGCTCTATTTTGTTAATTGGTAATAAAATGATAAGAGAATATCACATAGCCTGAGGCAGACGCTAAGCTGCTGCTCCAGAGGGCTGTGTGTGCTTGGCATGTGTTTCCATAGGAATCCACAGTTTCTTGGTTCATTAATAGTTTCCTCACAGTCATCCTTATACAGAATGCAGAATAACTGAAGATTTATGACACAGATCCACATGTTTGTACAGTAATCTTTTGCTCAACATGCTGTATGTCCTGTGTATTTCATGATTCTATAATGTGTACATGCATGTATGTATGTCTGTCCTTTACAGCTCCTGAGCACATTGCACAGTGGGAGGATGGGAGATGACCTGAATTTCTAAAAGGGCTAAAATATAAATGCTGGAGAAAATGCAAAATGCAGGGTGCAGTAGTTTGATAATGACCACTGCTGCTCGTGTTTGCTTTACCATTTTCATTGTATAGGCTATGCATTGGTGTGGCTCAGATGTACTGTATATACTGTACATGTTTTAAATATTTTATCATTAAATGGTTGTACGCTTCCGTGAACATGGACTGTTTATTCTGCATACGTTATTTGAACGAGCACCTTGAACTGAACTTTTTCTGAAGATCCATTTTCTATACTCACTTCATACAGTTCAGGTTCGTGCGAGTTTGGAGTCTCTCCCAGATGTCACCAGTGCAGGGTAAATCCTGGACAGACTGTTAATCAGTCACTGGGACTATATCCTCATGTAGTCTAGACTCTAAATTACAATTTATTCTGTGAGAATTACGGGATGTTTCGTTAATGTTGTTGTCATCAAGTAAGGAAAATAATATAACCTACCTTAAAAACACATGGTTTCTCAAAAAGCTAAAGAACCAATCTTTCAATTTTCTGCACATTCTTGATAAGTAAAAGTTAATAATGGCAGATTGTGCTAAATTGAGTTTGTTGATTAAAACAGAGTTTTTTTTTTTTTTTGCACTTCTCGGCATCACTGTAAATTCTATGTACACCGATTAGAAATAACAGTTTGACCACCTACTTAATATTGGGTAGGCCTTCCTGCTGCTCCAAAAACAGCTCTGACCAGTCAGGGTCTCGACAAAGAACATCTAAGTTATGAGCAGAAAATGTGAGGAAGGTGGTGCAGTTGACACCGCTCTTGTAAGACCATCAGTACATTGAAATTTCTTCACATAGCAAGTAGTTCTTTGCTGCTTCATTAATGTTTTAAGCATAAATATAGTAGAAATGTAGTGGATGGTTACATTGTGCAAAGATGTATGGTAAAAGATATATTATGTTTTTAAAAAATTCAGTTTGTTTCTGATGGTTTCCTATATTAATTGTTAAGAGTTGTATTATCTTAGAATGAACTGTTCATGTCTTTGTGGGAGAGCAGCCATATTTCTACCATGAGAGGTGAAGCACATTTGCGAAAGTAGAAGGCAATAAGAAAAAAAAAAGAACAAATAGTAGAGTGGCTTTTTCTCCGACAAAATTGCAGATGAGGAACAAAGGTGTTGGGAATGATGGCAAAGTTGTTTTTTTTTTTTTTGTCCTCCTCAAGGCCTAGAGCTGCTGTCAATCATATCTGTGCCCTTCTACTTACCAAGAGGGTAAAAATGTTAATTTGAATGTAAACATGTAAACACCCCACTAGATGTTAAAGTTAAGCTTCACTCACCTTCACTGCACAGTAAACAAATTGGAATTTGTTTCCCGTCCAGAAATAATAGTGTTTTCAGTTACACAGAGCTGTGCTGCACAACACTACTCTGCATAGCTGTAGGCATTTAGATTTCTGCTACATCATCTCAGCATAGGTGGGATGCTTTGCTGATGGTGAACTTTTAACAAACCGTTTTGAGGCAACATTGACAACAAAAAAACAACATATACACAGATTGTTGTACTTGATTTTCAGTGTGTGGCTATTTGCCATTAGCCTGATGCTCACCAGAATAGTTTTTTCATTTCATTTCACTTCACCCCACAGTCTGGGAATGCTAAGCTCTTTTTGGTTTAGTCCAGCACAAAGTCCATGCAGTCATTGGTTTGGCCTGTTTATGTTTCTCTGACTTTGTCACTTCAGAGACACCAGAAACCTCTCCGATGTTGTACAGCAGCTCTCCGACAGGTGACGCATACTTCCCCAATTTTCTAACTAGACGTAAAAATGAGGGAGAGCCTACTGATAGAGCACGTCTGTGATTGGTCAGCTACCTCTCTCCTCTGGTTTCCTCATCTCACAGCAACACCGCCATATAAAAAAGGAGGAGGGAGGGAGTGCTGATAAAGCTGGACCTCTTTTCTTTCAGTTCTGCTTCCTTCATTTTCTAATGAGTATAATATAATAATATGATATGTTCAGTATGTCCAGCATTATAAAGAAAACTGACATCTGAAAATCAATAAAACGAATTGATAGAATGGAAACTGCAACGTAAAAGAGTTTCCTGCTTTCTGATTCAACATACTGGGTTAGAATGGCGGCTGACACAGACATTCAGGAGGCCATTCGTTCTGTTGTGGAGAAGATACCCGATATCAGCGTCTTAAAGCCACAACAAGATGAGTGTTTAGTTAATTAGTTAAATAATGTACAAGTCCTGAACCGAATATTCTCTGGTATGGAGGACTGCGTTTACAGTGAAAAGTATGAGATGGATGTGCTAGTGCACAATGTCATCGCCAAATGTTAGTTGTTGATTTTTGGGTAGACCAATGATTTTAAACTTCAGACAAGTGCCCCGCCCCCCAGGAATTAAACGTTTGGCATTCGAGAGTGACCGGTCTCTGTGCACGTCATTTCGATCTTGCATAGAGTCTGGCGAAGGTCAGGATAGTCTGCCATAGCAAAGGCACAAATTTTGTCTCAGAAATGAGAACTGTTGGGGGAAAACATGTACTTAGAACAAGGAAATGGGTATTGGGGTTAGCTTAAAAAAAAGAAAAAAAAAAGACTTCATCAGGTCCCCTTGCATTTCAGGTATATTACTTAGTCTGTAATCCATGTTGACATTATGTCACCATTTTATACGAGTTCAAAAAATAAAAATAAAATCTAGATACAGGATACATTTTCAGATGTGTTAACTCCAGTCACATGACCTGCGTCAGAAATGAGTCATGAATTTGATGACTTTAGACTCACTTGACAATGTGTAAAAAGACTTGCAACTCGACTTGGACTTAAACATCAGTAACTTGTGACTTCACTTGGACTTGAGCCTTTTGACTTTTCCGAAAACCCAATTAAAAAGTGTGTTGGCATGGACATCTCTCTCTTTGATGTAAATGTGTTCATCTGTGGTGTGTGCGTGTGTGTGTGTGTGTGTGTGTACCATCGGCACAACATCCAATCACATTAGATTCATGTTTGTTTTTAGTTGATCCCATCCAACCAAATCAATCCAATCAAATTGCAATACAATAGTGAAGAGAAACAGTCAAATAACGCACCAAAAATGATACCAAAGATAGTTTTGTTTGGGTATAAAGTGCTCAGTTCCTGAGTTGCATTCCTGGGCATAAAAACTACAAGGTGGTCAACATAAAATGAATTGCAGTATGCAAAACATGCGGGTCGAAAATTACAGACGGAGACAGCTTTCAACTTCGTTCGACATCCAATGTTGCCCAAAAAAACCGTAAGTTCTGAATGAAAATTAAGTCATTTTGCTAGCTACATAGATAAATCAGACTGTAATGAGAAATCTCACCGCTAACGTTACATTGCAAACACGGTAATCTGCATCCACTGCGTTCACTCCCTTACTCATACTTTTGTAATAGAGGGAAAGTTCGCATACACAGTAGACGGCTGTCGGCAGCAAAACATAAGCAAACCTAATCAAATCAAGGTCAGTTTGAATGTACTTGATAATAAGATTATGTGTACAGTTTTAGCTTGCTGTCAGACTAATTTTTACGACAGGAAAACACAGTATATCTCATTCTCCAGCACACCAGATTCCACTGACAAAAACAACAATTTTACTTGGCAGCACACAGGAGTTGCTGGTAAACTGCTGCTTTGTCAGGGCTGTTTATACAATTTCGCTAAATCACAACAAAGCTGAACTAACACCAAAGACATAAAATAAGATAATTAAACTTAATGATTGAGGTACCAGTAGACAAACAATTTCTGTGTGATGCGAGGTAAAATAGCTGTTTTTG
>JBAMYA010044197.1:0-12667 GCA_037176975.1 Arrhamphus sclerolepis
TCTCCACCTCAGTTATTCCACCTTAAAGCAGCTGCTCTCCACCTCAGTTATTCCACCTTAAAGCGGCTGCTCTCCATCTGTTACTCCACCTTAAAGCACTCTTTCACTATCTGAGCCTGATGAGTCCTTCATTATCACCTTGGAATATGTCCATGTCCCCAGGGAAGAAGATCCACTGATGGAGTAACCTGGTCATTCAGAATGACCTCATACTCATCTGACGTCATGATGTTTCAGGATGCGTCTTCTAACATGGTTGTTTAAGAAGTTTGAGAAGCTGCCCTCACCTTTTAGATGACTTAAATCCAGGTGGAGATCTTTGTTTGAACAGACAGTGTATTTTCAAGAGTTCAGCTGTGTTTGACCTGAAGGGATTAAGGAAGAAGCTTAGCTAAGCAGCTATGCTAAATAAACGTTAGCTACAGTCAGTTCTGAAGTCACCACTGAAACGATGTCTGAAACTGGAAGTCCCGTTGCTGATGTCCACCCGGGGCGCTGCAGTTCTGAAGGAACCAGGAGCCAGGCTGGATCATTCAGGACCCGTCTGAGATGAAGAATGCTGGGACCTGTCAATCATCCATCACAGCAATAACGTACAGTATGAATGGGGGGTGGGGGGCTAACAGACAGCCGGTTAACAGTTCTGCTCGTTTCAGCCCTGACAGCACTTGTTTCAGGCGTCGTCTTTGTAGCGACACTCAAAGTGAGGATATTTGAACAGATTTGAGCTAAATTAATATAAAATAGTATTTCTTATCAGTTTCCTGGTTTCAATCCACCCATTTATAACACAATGTGCTGGGTGACATCACCAGCGGGTTTGTCCAGATCTCTTTATAGTCTACGATGGTGACACTCAAACGTTACTGTGATATGCTGCCCTCATGTGGACCGGAGTGGTACTGCTGCATAAGAGCTTTTATTTGTAAATTATTTAATTACTTAATTAATTAATTTGGCAGTTGTTTCAGACCCACAACTATCTGAACTCAGTAAATTCTGATCATTGATACTTGATATTCAGCGACTGAAATAATGTGCATATTAGTTTTAGCCGATATGAGCTAAATCAATTCCACCAATAAGTTTTAATTCCAGTTTGTTGCGGGAAATATGCACACCTTTGTGATTTTAGCAGAAGAAACACAGATGAACTATTGATATTCACTTTTTGAATATTTCAAGCCACTGAAATAATTTACAAATTGACAAGATTACGTTTGTTTAAGGCTCTGAATTTTGTTTTTTATCAGTCTTTTAATTAATCGCCCAGCCCTAATGTGCAAGAACAGCTTCACATTAAAACATCCACCTCAATAAAACAGGGACGAGTCAGACCCTGTGGGAGGAAGATCCAATAATCTGTGCTTGCCAAACTCTAATCTAATCTGTTGACCCAGTCACCTGTGATGCAGAGCAGAAAAGATCAAATTAGCCTCCACAGAACCACTGCTTCACATCAGCTCCTCGCTGCAATTAACGAGCACTGAAATACTGAAAAAAGTAACGTTCACTCACACCAGGAGTGAACGTCAGAGCCTGGGTTATGTGGAGGATGACTGCATGATGACCTTCAGCATCCGTACTCCTCCAAGTGGCCTCCAGCTCACCAAATACCAACCGAACTGGCCTGATGTGGTGAACTCTGCCCATCTGGCAACCCGAGGAACTTAAACAGTTATTCTGAGTGACTGTCCAAAGCCAGCTCTGTTTGACGGCCATCAGCTGCTACAGCACTGAAGCAGAATGACGGGACCTGGCGTCAGGTCCTGAGGGAAAACAGCCCCCTCCTGTTAGACCAATAATGGCGAGGTTAAGACCCACCCGACGTCCCATAATCAAAACCAAACAAACACATCAAGATTAAACACACTAACATGTAACAGGAGCTATTACTGGATCTGCCGAGCAGCACGCATAACGCCAAAGTAAAATTAATTACCTACAGCCTGAAAGGCAAAACTTGTTACCCCGTTGCTGCAGCTCATTATGCAAAGTTTGACATCATCGTGCAACGAGCAGCACATCAAAGAGACTAAGAGACAACATCAGAAGCATCGAGAATTCCCTCAAAAGCTGTTTCTTTCATTTCTGGGGAGAAGTAAAATGCTTTGAGCTTTAATGGACAGAGAGGCAGCTTCTACATTTCCAAACATTGTCAGGATTTGATATCAACCTTTTCCAGAGCGGTTCTGATATCTTGACCGGGAAACAATGAGCACTGAGATTCTCACATTTAACGAGCCAAAATTCCCCAAACACACACACACACACACACACACACACACACAGGGAAACGCACACACATCCAAGGCCAGAGGAACATACAAACCCGAGTTTTTTTCTGCACCGCTCGTAAAATAAGTGAAACGCAACCCCCATTGTGCAACCATTACTGCCTTTTCTTTCTTTTTACCATCACTGGCAGGGAATCTGTTCCAATCCAACTCACAGCGATGGAACCGGATTAAAGAATATGATTTGAAAATAATTGTATGAATGCGTGAGAGGCTGGCGGGATGGAAAAGCGACACACGCCAAGAAAAGTAGTAAATAAACAAATCTGCAGATTCTGTGTACGACAGTAAATATAAGTTTAGGCTTTCCAACTGGATTACGTTCATGTTTTGGACAGACTGAGAATTTAAACGATCATAAAAGACAATATATGTTGTAATTAGTATACATTTCTAACTCAAACACACCGTTTGTTTAAAAACTGGCCAGTAATTTATATCCCAGATCAACTTGAGCAACAACATGAGGTGGTACGAAGGCCTGGAGGCTCATTTATAAAACTGTGCTTAGGATCTCTATTAAAGGTTCACCTACACACAAAAAACAAAAATGATGTGCACAAACAAAACAAAATCCGCTTTTATAAAACCGTGCATACACACGCTTGGAAGCAGTTTCTCTCTAAATATTCCACCTTAAACACACCCAAGTTCTGCCATAAAAGGTCAATGCAATGAACCTTGTGAATGTTTCTGCATGTAGATCAGCTTCCAAAGTACACTGTTGTACACTCTAAAAACACTGTTGGTGTGTTGGTGGTGTTTTTAAAATCAGTAAGACAAACAAACTCCTCTCCTAATGATACTGATTTTATGGTCCAACATTAAACCTCCAATAACGACAGTGTTTTTATGGCAGCAACTAAAGAATAACTTCTTCAGTCCAATTTCTTGTATACGGTTGCATTTTTGATTCTGGCTCTGTATTCTGCCCCCAGGTGGATATCTCCGGTATTACATTTACTGCTGAATAGTACGGAAGCAAGAAACGTTCACAACCCAGCAAGTTGTGTATGCAAACGCACATGAACGCTAATCCATAAGCATTTTGGTCGCGTTAGCAACCATATTCTATTAAACCAATACAGAAATAAATGAATCTCAGCTGATTGGCCGTTGTGTTCTCAGAATGCAGAATGAATGCACTGGGCTGTTGTGTTTTCAGCCTGGTGCCAACTGGGCTGATGATGTCACATCCAGTGTCGCCAAGCAACGCAGGTGAAGGCTCTGTGGACTTCATGGATGGAAAGGCACGACATCCAGGTCCACAGACGTTCCTTCACAGTGACAGAGATGTTAAAGTTCCTGTTTCATTAAGCGAGTATGTTGAAGGTGAACCTGATAATCGCAAAGTGAGCTGGAAAAAGAGGGTTAAATCAAACCCATTTCAGAAACAGTAGTAACTTATCCTCCGAACAAAGGTTCAGGAAAAGTCGCCTGGCTCAGTAGCTGCTCCTGCCTCCATCCATCATCCATCCATCCATCCATTCATTATCCATCATCCAACCATCCATCCATCTATCATTCATCCATCCATCCATCCATCATTCGTTCATCCATCCATCATTCATCCATCCATTCATCTATGCATCATCCATCCATCATCCATCCATCCATCCATCATCCAACCATCCATCCATCCATCATCCATCCATCAATCATCCATCATCCAACCATCCATCCATCATTCATCCATCATCCATCCATCATTCATTCATCCATCCATCCATCATCCAACCATCCATCCATCCATCCATCCATCCATCATCCAACCATCCATCCATCCATCATCCATCCATCAATCATCCATCATCCATCCATCATTCATCCATCCATCCATCCATCATCCAACCATCCATCCATCATCCATCCATCCATCATCCATCCATCCATCATCCATCCATCCATCATCCATCCATCATCCATCCATCCATCCATACATCCATCCATCATTCATCCATCCATCCATCATTCATCCATCCTTCCATCATTCATCCATCCATCCATCATTCATCCATCCTTCCATCATTCATCCATCCATCCATCATTCATCCATCCATCCATCAGCTTTATCTTGGCCACAAATGCCGAAGTGTGAGAATTTCGTAGGACTCATAGTAGCCTACATAACTTAGACGTTGATAACATTCATGATTTAAAACACTTTAGAACCAACTTGTTTCCACTTCTGTGAGTAAAGACTGGATGTTGAGGTTAAATGTTGAAAAAGGTGAGTGACAGTCGAGCCCATTACGTTGTGTTTTTATAGTCCTTAACAGGATTTCATCTGCATGGAGGGTCAGTCTCAGTTATGATGCACCTACAATCCACCACATGTTACCAATAATATAATAGTCAATAAATAACACATTCATTCTCTCTGCGATGTCTCCCATGTCAACCAGATTTTCTTTCGTCGATACAGCCACCTTTTCTGCAGAAACTGGTGCACAAACTTACCATGTTCTTACAATAAAGGCTCTAATTCATCAAAGAAAAGTAGGAGGACCTCTAAGGTTTACTTGCTGTCGCCATGGTAAATCACAGTAATGGAGCTCCACTAATTTCTTTGTACGGTCGCTGTAATGCAGAGTCAACATACTCCAAACAACTCTAAACCACTAATTAGGCCCCAGGATTACATCATTTGTTGTTAACGAGCACCGCTGTTCCTCCTCCTCTACTCTTACCACTCTGCCTGCAGTCCCTGTTTCTGTGACACTCATAAAACTGTGTCACCAATATTTCTGCTGTGTGCTCACCAGTGCTTCCATTTCCACCATTATATTTGCCAGTATGAGCAGACTGTAAACTTCAAATGAGGAATCGCCCGACAGATTCAGACATTTGCTCTTAAAAGAGATTTTACATCTCCATGTGCGTTTCCTAGTAAAGTAAAAGTTTGAACAAATGAATTTGCTTTGTATGAATGATGAGTCTTTACATTGTTGGCAGAAAACTCTTGAATTAAAGACCCAACATAACTTGCTAAAGGCATTTTGTGCATTTTCCAACTTCACGTTCACAACCAGATCTGTTTTTATTCTCCATTCTGCATGAGAATGTGAAAAAGTGTCATGAGTTTCCCTTTGACTGAGATCACCTGGCAAACTAATTAGCACACCTCACACAGATTTATAAGAGTTGCCTGGAAGGATTTGAGAAATAAAGCCAAAACCTTTATTTGAAAAACTAAAATCTGGATGGTTGCTTTCTCTTATTTCGCTGATATGTCGATTAATCTGGAATCAAAAGCAACATCTAGTTTTCAGAACCTGCTCCAAAAGACATCTAAGCTGCAGCCTACATGTCAAATCGCAGTGACCTTAGCTTCTAGTTTGTGAATAAAGATTAAAAGAGAACACTCATTCTTATTTTACGCATAATAAGGGGTCTGAAGCTCCAAGCGTTACAAGCTACCTGGGCTAGGGTCCCCTCTGCTCTCTCAGGGTCCTCAGGCCCCAGAGGAGCCCAGCTGGAGCTGTGCTAGTCCTCATCTGAGAGGTTTATCTGCTCCAGCACACCAGGCTCTGATTCATTAGTCGTTATCAGAGTTGTGCAGACGTTGATGACGAGCTGATGAAGCGAATCAGGGAAACATCTAAAAACATACAGCTGTGGTAATTGACAAGCAGGATTTCAGAACACTGGTTTGTTCTAACAAGTTCTGACTTCTGCTATCTTGACTTGAAATCGCATGTTTGTTAAATCAGATGTTGTAAAAGCCCTTAAGAGGAAAAGTCACCTAGACTTGAATGACATCACTGCTTCTCAGGAAAAGGCATCTGCATGCACAGATGGAGGGACTGTGTGTGTTAATGTGTCATGGTCTTGTTATCCTCTTTGCACAGCAACAGCAAACAACAACACATACTTGTATGTGTCCATCTGACGCTTCGTCATCAGCAGCTGTTTAATATTTCCCCAAAACTGACCAAAAAGAGGATTCAGTGACACAGTTTGAAAGTGGGACAAAAGTGAGCCAACCACTGAGGTAATAAGCTCTTGGGTTTTCAGAAATCAACTGTGTTTGTTGTAAAACTTAAGATAATAATGAAACTGTTTTGTCTGATTATTTCAGGAGATCTGCCTTCACCACTGAGGATCCAAGACTCACTGGTTGACTACAGGTTGTGGATGGTGGACCAAAGGGATGGTGGGCCGGTGTCACCCATTCAGGCTGAGCACCACGGGACCTTGTGGATGAAGGCACCAACAAGCCCGTCCCCCAGGATGGGGCCCCAGTTACTTGCGCCTGGTGAGGGACAATGTAGCCCCAGATTCCCTTCTCCATTTGAATCATTGTTGGTCTGGCCCATTTATTTTAAAGCCTTAAAGATGATTTAACCTTTAAAGTGACTGAATGAGCTTCTGCTTACTGTCAAACATTTAAGACAGATGTTTTGGTACCATATATAGTATATAGTATACCATAGTACTATAGTATACCATAGTATATTTACCAGATCATGTAACAACCTTCTGATATAGGCAGGGGCAATATTAACTAAAATAATCCTGTAATCAGTTAGGACCACAGTCATATACTACAGGAGGGGTCTCTCATGAAATATAAGTTTATGTTCCTAACATTCAACAAAGTCACTGCGCGAGCTGTCGCAAAAAGGTAATGAGAACAAATTCTGTTTTTTTCCTTTTGTTCTTTTTCAAAAACACGTTGTAAAATTGATAGATTTAACCTCCAGCCTTGTTCAGGAGGCGGACTCCCTTTGTACATTAAAGGTTAGGCTATGTTAGAAGGTCTAAGGTCAGACCGTCCTTCCAACATGCTTACGTATATAGTGCCACTGGTTCCCACTGTGGGATGAACACTGGTATGGTCTACTTGCAGTCCGACCCTCCAACCACCACAGATTTATAGATTTATAGCAGATATTTGGAGATTTTTGTACCACGTTATATATTTTTTATCCCTCTCCGCTCTGTCCTTCATCCTCTCTATCTGAAAAACCCTTCTGCATGCACGCTACTAAACTATGTACATAAATGTGTCTCGAGTGATCAGATCCAAACGTTTTCTTTCATTTTATACGTGCAAACACTAAATGAATTGGTATTTTTAACTGCATTTCTGATGCAATTTAGCCTGACAGATCAGAGCCACATCTGGACAGATGTAGGGTATGAAAACCAGCCACAGGACTTTGGACTCACACAGGACCAGGAGTTGGTTAGAGCTACAACCAGTCAGATCAACGAACATGTCCAGAGCAAACTGGTCACTGGGAGAGTGTAGAGGAGAGACAACAAAATAATGAAAACGGAATCTAACGATAGTTGACGTTTTTTCAGCAAAGTTTGGGAATAACCAGCGTGACCAGTATTTTAGAAAAACATAACCGTCTAATGTTAGCTGACTCCAGCTAACTCTGCAGCGCTTCATGAATATCTTTTATCGTTACAGCAGGTTTACCAGATGTCTGTCACCATTCGTAAATCAGATGGACCTCATCCACCATAATCCCGAATGCCAGATTCACAGTGTACGGTTTTAGCCGACTCAGACGAAAGATACACAATTGTGAGAAAAATCTGCCATCGCATCTTAAAAACTGCCATTTACCATCTAGACTACAACGTCTCAGCTCTGTCGTCACCACGTTAAACTTTCTCAAAGACCCTACAAGGATAGACTGATCTCAGTGGCCTAATTAGGTAGACATGCGTCCAGATTTGTAGGCCAGATGCAATTCACAGGAAAGAAAAGAAGCAGCTGGAAAAACGGGATGCTTTATGTTCAGAACGCAATGAGGACACAGTTGTTGCAGATCACCTTCAAACGCTTTCTGAGTGGTCTGATCTGGATCTGTCCTGGAATGTCTTTGGACCTCGTGTTAGTGGTGATGAATATTAATGCCAGATGTCAAATGGAGTTAAAGCAGAATGTGATTATCTTTATCCCCACTTCCTGTTTACAACATCGTCTGATCGTCAAACGTTTGTTTTCCTGATGAAGGCCAACAAGTATCATGATCTCTTTTTTGCAGCTTGTGGGAGCTCATTAAGTTCTTCCTTTTCTCTGCAAGTACATGTCCATAAAACACAACCAGTCACGCTGTGAAGGAAGCATTTGGGGAGCTGGACGTCCAGAAGAGGAAGGAGGGGAAGATCAATCCAAATATCGATATGGACGATACTAACGTTGGTATTAGTACTGGAGTGATACTAGCATGATTAGTTTGAAAAACAACGTGAGAGATCACTACAACAGAAATATCAAAGTGTAATCTAGGTTCTGCAAAGGACTGGCGGCCCGTCCAGGTGTAACCCCGCCTTTCACCCAAAGAGAGCTGAGATGGCTCCAGCAGACCCTGCGACCCTGCACAGGCCTTAACAGGTGTAGATGATGGATGGATGGATGGATGGATGGATGGATGGATGGATGGAAATCTAGGTTGTTTTACTGGAAGCCAAAAACATATATTTATATAAAGATGTAAACCTCAAACCTGAAATATGAATGTGGCTGAACTAATATCATGATTAGTTGATCAATCTACCTCGAATACAATTAATGACCGTTAGCATTGTAATCAAAACTAATAGCAAATATAATCTACTATTAAAATTGAAATATTTTTCATAATAAAAGAGTGCATATCTTCGATTTTAAAACAAGTGAAAGGAAAGGAAAGTTTAACTAAATTTTGTAATTAGATGAATATTTAAAAGAAGAGAAATAACATAATAATTAATTGACACGAGGAAGATTAGAGTACATTGATTATTGTCTCTGAATGTTGGTTTCAGCTGAATACAATAATCCAGATGTGTTGACTGTCAAAGGAACATTAGTATTTCTGTTTCGGCTACATGCAGATAAATTATACACTTAGGTATCTACATGATTTTGTTTTTTCGCCAAGGTGATGCACAAAGAGCCACAGATATAAGGAGGAGCTGAAATGATAGTGAAGGACCTACAACCTCTCTGTAGTTGAACAAGAATGAAGTTTTAAGTTAATAAAGACAACTGATCATCACTAAAAAGTATCGTAATACTGGCCCTGTATTTACTTGGTATCTGACTGTGTTCAGTATCAGGAAGTAAAGACAAAGTATCTGAGACTCTGTCACTTTGTCCAAAGTGTACCATCGCTGACTGTAATCTGATTCATGTTAGATTACGACTTAAGTCCAGCAGATTCAATACATCTGATGGGAGTCGACGATCGTCACGCCACGTTGAAATCAGATTTCCTCTGAATGGTAACGGGGACACAAATACATGATTAACGACAGGATAACTTCCTTGTTTCTCTTTTGAAGTGGTGTGAATAATTCTAAATCAAAGTCGGAGCGAGGGACATGTTCTTCCTTTTCGGATATGGCTCTAAATCTGATTAACAACATTCCCTGTTTGTCACTAATGCTACATCCTGGCTACAGAACAGTCAGCTGTGTCTGCTGTTCCCAGGAAGTGTGGAGGTGGAAGTGTGTGTGTGTGTGTGTGTGTGTGTGTGTCCATCCATCACACATTACAATAGATTATATGTCCCCGCTGCTTACTTAAGACCACACACTCACTGAAATCAAAGGAAAGTCAAACACGAGGCTAATCTGCCGAACGGCTCTGATATGGAAGCGGAAAGGTTCTGATAATCTGACGGATTTAAGGGAGCCATAACTCATTCACCAAAATCCTGTTCGTGTCCTGAACTTGAAATTCAGCACAGACCACGCTGCCTTTTGCGGACGGCCATGTGTATGTAAATGTGAGCTGTAAACCGCAGCTATCTGAGGGATCTGCAGAGGAAAAGAGGGTTCAGTGAAGCAGCGATGATCCATGAGAGGAGTTACATGGCTGCTTTTCATTACGCTGATTAGAAAGTCCTGAAATTGAGCATGAAATGCATTTGCTAATCACACAGTCATCATGGAGGATTCAACATGTGCAAGCAGTTTTATTGGACACTGGTGGAGTCCCTCATATGGCCATCTGTGAGTCCAGATAAACGTAAGTGGTGCTTTGCTAGCTGTTTCAGATTCTTAGCCTTTTCTTTTAGTTTCCGACATTTAACAGGTTTCCATCGGGGAAACCTAAAAAGCTCTCAGTTAACTGCTGTAAGAATTCTGTCGGCAAATTGTTTTGTTTAATACAAAGTTTAGATTTTAAAAAACAAAAACATGTGTCTCTCCACAGTTAAAAGGTGTTCAGAAAAATGAATTAAGCCAGACAGATGAAGCCATTTCTGCCTGACAAAGACCATAAACTGGGATAAGAAAAACATGTTGATGATAACACGTATTAGCATTGTGTCACATAATCACGTCCTCACAAAAAAGTACATTGTTAGCTAAGCAACCTGCAAGCAGAGGTTGTTTTTATATCGCTGCTGTCAAAGATGCACTCTGTTACTGGACATCTATATCTTCTATATCTGCTTTTTGAATCATAAATACAACTTTATGTGTGTACTGGTGAACTGATGAACTTTCAGCTCTGGTTTAGATTGTTAGCCACCGCTTGGGACCATCCTGATGAGCAGCGAGGTGGTGAAGCCGTTTGCTACATATGCACTCTGGAATAAACCTGTGTGCGTGTGTGTGTGTGTGTGTGCGCACGTGTGTGTGCGTGTGCGTGTCTTCCTATGCAGAGATCCAGTTTGGGAACAGGCAGATCAAAAATAAAAAGCTAATACTGTATAACTGTTTTCACTAAACTGGTAACGCAGCAGAGTTTAAGATTTATAAATTAAGCATATTTTCACACATTAAGACACACAAATGTCCAGAGAAGAAAACAGACTGCACATCTGAGAGTTCAAGACAAAGAAGTACAGAGGTGTGAACTTTTTTTAACTTAAGATTCGTAAAGCTGCAGCTCAACAAGCCACAAGACTTCTGGACCAACAAGGAGATGTTTGGTGTTAATAAACTTTTAAACAAAAAAACAAAAGAAAGAACAACAGCATATCAACACAACAACCTCCTTCCAACTGTAAAGCATTTGAACAGTCAGAGCAGAATAAACTTATGACATATTTTTGTTAAAAAAAACAACATGGGGGTGGAGACGAGAGCGCAGCCTACTGACAATTAGACCGACCACACACAGGTAGGCGCTCGCCAACTTTGCCAGGCGGGGGATTTCTGTTGGTTGGCTTTCCACCATGTCATCGGGTCAGTGTGGAGCGGCGGGCACGTATCCTGGCAGTACTGAGTCAGTTCGGTCATGTACGTTGGCCTCTCTGTGCTATAATCTTCGCCAAATAGGACGGCGATTGCTGCTGCTGACAGGCCGTCCTTTCGCGAATGTTTGGGTTCGCTGGGACCTTCGTGTGATTCGCTGCCTCTCCGGTCTCTTCATCGTCTTCCTTGGACGGGAGGTTTCTCACCTCGTCAGGTGTTTGTGTCTGGGATCCAAACATGAGGCAGTGTATGCCACCTTACGTGCGCTGCTGGCATCTTCAGCTGCTAGGCGCTCTTTCAGTGAGGTGGACACCGCGTTTTTGAAATCGGTAACTTTGGAAGACTCTTCAGGGAGTTCTTCGAGATGTTCCAGTAGGTTTGCAACCACTGGATAAATCACAGAGCGACACATTAAACGCTCCACATAACGCAGTGGTGGCACATCTGAGTGAGTGCAGCACAGGCAGAAGCTCCTCCATCACACCCCAGCGATCATCGGCCAATTCCAGGGCGCGCGAGCGTCCGATAATTTGGTGACATTTTTGGACAAGACGGCGCACACAGCCCACCTCTGATCTAACAAGCGCTCGAACATGTCATGTATGGAGTTCCATCTTCCATCTTGTCCGGCAGCTTTGCACCAACTCTCAGGTACCTTTAGGAGCTGTTGTGTGCTTCTGTTGCCACCGTGCTGTGATGGAGGTGAGATGCCAGACGATCGGCAGCTTTCACGACGTGGTTTATGTTTTGCAGTTTGAAACCGTCGTTTGTAGCCAGTTGAAGGGTGTGTGCAACAGAAGGCTGCGAGTCCCATCCCAGCCCAGCGTCGGATTTAGCTAGAACCATGTTGCTGGCGTTGTCATGGACGCACGCGGTGACTTTTCCAGCGAGACCCCAGTGGTCCCTCGCGTTAGACAGGACATTTGCGAGATTCTCGTCCGTATGTCCCTTGTGCATGGCTTTGGTCTGCAGAACAGCACTCTGCACCTCCCAGTCTAGCATGTAACGACGGGTGATGGTGACATTCGGTTGTCACCGCCGTCCATGAATCTGTGGTTATTGACACGTTCTGGGCTTTCGCTGATTTTCTGTGTTGGATGCCTGCATTTTCATCAGCCTTTTTCCAGCCTGCTAGTCATTGTTTTTCGACATGGAACTTTGTATTCAGGCTCAAGAAAGTTCATCAACTCTCGAAAGCCTTCTCCTTCCACAAAGCT
>JBAMYA010044198.1:0-12667 GCA_037176975.1 Arrhamphus sclerolepis
GGAATAACTGAGGTGGAGAGCAGCTGCTTTAAGGTGGAATAACTGAGGTGGAGAGCAGCTGATTTAAGGTGGAATAAATGAGGATTTAGCAAAATTTTCTTCTCATTTTTGTCAAAACAAAATTGTGTTTTAAGGACAAAAAGCTGAATTATAGGTCATTTTACAACTTGTAATGTTGCAAAAAAAGTTGATATTTTCCAACAACAAAAAAAAAGTAATTTTCAGTTAAAGTCAGTGGCTTCATGTAATTTTACACTGATGAGTTCATAAAAATCCAGCTCCAGTAGTCGTCATGGGAATAAAATGTAGCTATGGAGATGATGGTTATTTGAACCAGATCATAAATATGTTTATTTCTGCTGCAAAGTTTAACATGGGGACTCATTTTTGGAGCCAACACCTAGTGGTCAAAGGATGAACTGCAGTTCGTTGTCAAATATGGGTCATTTTTTTCTATAAATATACTAGACTGCAGGAGTTATTTTATAACACATATTCCAGAGCAAAGTGGGATACTAGACATGATGATTTTTTTTTTAATAAACTGGACATTTTGCTCACGATGACCAACGACATTAAAAGTTCTTGGGGGCGGCGGCGGCGGTGGTGGGGGGTCTTTTCGTTTACCACTTCTCTCATGTGAAGATGACGACAGCCACGTGTGACTTCCCTCCTCCTGTTCCTCATTTGCTCGCCTTCCTGTGGGGTTTTAATTTGCATGCAGGACGTACACATGCACGCTCCTTGCCCCCACATACATTTCTTTGTACATTTTTTTGTTTCATTCCTCCACCTCTTCCCTTCCTCTCATTCTTGCTTGTGCATGTTTTAGATTTCCAGTTTAAAGCTCGGGTCATTATGTGCACACTGAAGAGTGAAGTTAGCAAACCCGGACGCTGCGGACCGCTGTTTGTAGGTCTATTTTGTTTCGTTCTGTCATTCTAGAACTGGCAGGAGTTCATTTTCCAACGAGGTACTCCGTGTCCTCCGGCCATCGGCGGTGTTGAAATTGAGGCTGAGTTGGAGCTGCATTCTCAACAGCTGAAATTGCTATTTATCAGCAAAAAGTCTCGTTGTACGTTTTCCTCCAGCACGACTCAAGTCTGTGTATCATAAGTTTGAAAAGAAAATCATAAACAACAACAATCCTTCCTTTCAGACTTTGCTCTCCTTGTAGTTTAAGCTGAACCCTGATGTCAGAAAATGAAAAAAAAGACGAAAAATATATATACACACTGTTTGCTTTTTACCCAGAGCTCATCCGCTCACTTCTGTCAACAGTGTTGTGAAAACATGTTACGCATCAATATGCACCCTGTGGCTGCTGAGTACTTTTTTCTTTTTTTTTTAATAAAAGCAGGCAGAAGATACAAGGTTGTTTTCACTAAAGGGTTCTTTGCTCAGAAGTCACCTGAGGCTACGTAGCTGAGATGTGACAAGTTACTGTCCTTTAGCTGCTCGGAGAAGCGCATGATACAGACGTGGTTTTCTAATTGAGAGGAGACTCTGATACTTTCACAAAAACAGCTTGAAGGGCTCGAAGTGGCCTGAGATGGCAAAGAATGTCCTGCTCAAACGTTGACGCGCGTGGATGCCTAAACGCCGATTTATGTTTCACACTCAAGCTACAGACCCTACGGCGAAGCCCGACATGACGAAGATTCACACGTCCGTCGTCTGCGTCCTTCTTCATAGACTTTGAACGGGGTGATGTCATCGGCTGCATAAATGACCTAGGGGTTGCGTGCGTTGCGACAGGTCCAATACGTCCTTCAAAAGTTTCAAAATCTTCAACCTATGATGCATCACTGCAAGAGTTGAAAGTTGCGCTAATAAAGTTGCATCTAGATAGCTAGTCTAGTCATGGGGGGTGGGGGGGCAGGTCTATCATGTCCGTTGGACCTCTAATTAAAGGAAGATTAAGGGTGTTCCTGGATATTTCAGCAGCAGCTTGATTGCTTTTTTTTCTGGTCGTGACAACACAATCAACCCGAAATGTCGGACACTTTTACCCTTCTTCGTCGTTTTAACGTCAGGTAGAACGATAGTTTGCTGGAACGTCTGGAAAAATAACCGATGCTCAACATTTATCAGCTCCAACTGATGTAAAATATACTTTATCTGCACCGTTTCTGTCTGAGCTACAGACAGGAAGTAGACAAAAGCTACAGCTCTGCAGGGAAAAGAGCCCACACCGCCACCTAACGGTAGGTGGTGGAATTACAGAGTGACGCTGAAGTATAAACGACAGAGACGGCGTAGAGGCTCAAAATCTCAAAAGAAAGTAACAACAAAAGACTCTAACTGTGACTACTTGACATGAGTACTTAACTGTGATGCTGATTCGGGGACAGGAGACCACGAACTGGCAAGAGACAGGTGAAAATGTAGGCTATTAATACACTCCAGGTAAGGGGGGACAGGTGGAAATAATCAGGGTGTTGCTGAACAATCAGGCAGGAGGGAAACACAAGAGGGAGGGGTCAGCTGCTACATGAGGTATGCAGGGCTCCAAAATAACAGAAATGAAATAACACAAGCCATAATATCCTGGACATGACAAACCCAAGTCATAAGTGAGCCACATCGGACTCAAAAACCTAAGTTAGGCTCAGTTCATGACTTTGGGACACATCTGGCCCACACATCACATCCCAGAGCTCTAACTGCGCCAGAAATTCATTTAGTAGAGCTGGATGTAAATTTTCATCAAAATGCAGTTCCTTATTTTAGCTTCTTTAATTTAGTTTTACTTCATAAAATACTTCTCTCTTCTCTTTTACATGCTAATATGTAGCACAGCTAGGGAACAAAGTCAGTGAAATGGCGTATGACTAATTACAGTTATTAATTATTCACTGACACAGGGATAAGAGAAGCAGGATTTATTCATTGTCATGGCGTGTACCTTGGGGAAGCTTGAATAACTTAAAACTTACTGTGGGGTATTCCTTGAACAACCCATCCTTCTCCATCCCACATGATGGACACTTACCTGAGAATGAGCAGATGACGTTTGTCAGGGAAAAATAATTTGACATTAAACAAGTTTGGTTTACAGCTTTGGCACTCATATTAACTGCTTGTATCTAATCCCATTTCTCTTGCATATCATTGATTTTACTGTTCATTTTCTGATAAAACTAAGCTTTTTCTATCTTCCATATATATATATATACACACACACACACACACACACATATATATATATATATATATATATATATATATATATATATATGCATATATCACACATATATGATTCTTTTGCATTTTCTGCATGTGTGAAAATGAACAGAGGAAAAACACAAACAAAATACTTACTTGACGGTCTACCACACCTCTCCTACCATACGTGACACCCACCGAGTGACCTGCATGAGAAACCAGCACTGTTGAGAAAATAACCTCCAGGCAGAGCAGGAGAACACAAAACAATTTGCCAGTGCACAATTGCATTTCGTCAACTGGCTTGATTTGAAACAGGGCTTGAAGACGCCCTACATGCAGTGCCCTCACTGCTTCTAGAGTATCACCCAAACTGTGCTGAGATGTGCAGGACATCATCATCTTCGTACTAAATCATGCATGAATCATCAAGTTCAGAATGAGATTATGGATCTTTGGGGTGTAGTTATAGCTCCAGCAGCCATGTTATTATTAATTGTCATGTGTTGTATATAAGGGAGTTTTGTTTAGGAACTTCAGCGGGTCCAGAATGCTGCAGAACCAGAACTAACACTGATGTTGGGTCCGACGATGCTGATGTTGGGTCCTATCATGGGTATGTTGGGTCCTACCATGGTGATGTTGGATCCAACCATGGTGATACTGGATTCTACCATGGTGATACTGGGACCTACCATGGTGATATTAGATCCTAACATGGTGATGTTGGGTCTTATTATCGTGATGTTGGGTCCTACCATGGTGATGTTGGGTCCTACCATGGTGATGCTGGGTCCTACCATGGTGATGCTGGGTCCTACCATGGTGATGTTGGGTCCTATTATGGTCGTCTTTCATCCAAGTTGTCTGTCCTACAATGCGAGCTATTTGATGACAGTTGTTACACTGGTCTTCCAATCAAACGCTACCTGATATAATTTTCTGACAGTGTCAGAAATTGTACAACTTCATCTACTTACTAGCCAGTTCAAATCCATGTTGCAACGGCGTATGAACTAATGCAGCTATTCTAAAGAAAAAGAAGAATCCTACTCAGACTTTAAAGCATGTTTGGCACACATAAAAGCTACAACAGAGTGCTTCACTTTCACGTTTGCTTACTGTCAGGACATGTGTCTACGTCATTCTACATTCCTGCATTGGTCGTAGCCTAAGATTCAATAGGGCGCAACATCATACAGTCTGTGCATACCACTCCCCAAGATGAAGCAATTGCAGATTGCAGTCTGAGATGTTATAATCTTATACAACTGCAGAAGTTGTGCACTGTAGAGGAACTGTACAGGACATCATTTCATAAGTCTTGCAGTTTGTTCAGATGCATATTTGCAAACCAGAGCCATGCTGCCATGTTCTTATTTGACAGAAAGCAATTGTTCTGTCATGAATTTTATTTTAATATTTATTTTGCTTACTGAGGCCTGAATAGGCTGAATGTAGCTCTTGGGTTTTCTATAATTTCTCTGAGCATTGTGCAGTCTGACCTTGAGGTGAACTGACTTGGATATCAACTCCTGGGAAGTCTGGCAACTGCACTGAATATTTCTCCCTTGTGAATAATCTTTGTTTTCTGTAGTACTGTGGACTCCAAATTGTTTGCAAGCTGCCTTACAGTCCTTCTTAAATTGATGTTCAGGTTCTCAGAAATGATTCTTGGTATTGTGTAAGCACATTTGAATCCTCCAAACTGTGTTGATTGTTTTTTTTTTTGTTTGAGGTTGTATTCCCCTATTATTAAAGAACTGGTAAGGCTCACAAAATCCAGAATGGAAAGAGTGTGTACTTTCTTTTTCCACATGGCTGTGTTCCTCTACTCTGATTCAGGCCTGTTTCCAGACAGACTCCCTGTAGTCTTAGCATGTCAGTAAATAGGAATATGAATACATGGAAGTGTTGACAAATACTTACAAACAAGGCTGAACAAAGCATCATGTTCCTCTGGCTGGAATGACTGATGAATGAGTTGTGTTTAAAAATGTTGCCCTGCTGGTTAAGCATCAAGCTTTACAGAACTCAAGAGCGACTAAAACATGAGTCTACAGCAAACACAAAGAAGAGGATGCCCGCCGCGGCATTTCATCTGACCCCCGTGAGCGTGCAAAGACAATCATAAACTTATAGCGAGAAAAAGTCAAAATTAGGTAACATTGTGATCGTACGATAAAAAGTATTGGTTGTTCAAAAAAAAAAAAAGGTCCGAGTCTTAAAAATGAATTTTTGAATTTTACAACAAAATTGGCCTTTTACATGGTCAAAATTAATTTTGTATTTGTGATTTAACAAGAAAATAGATGTGATTTTTGTACATGTTTCAATTTTATAATGATAATGATAATTTCCATTTTTTGTGAAAATTTAGATTTTATGACAAATACATTTTGCTACATGAAAAAAAGCTGAGATATTGCAATTCTTTTTTACAAAAAAGTATTTTTTTAATACGAGAGAAAAATTGTGATCATACGAAAGCCTCAATTGTATGATTAAAGTATCAAATTTAGTGACATTCTAGAAAAAATACACTTATTTTCTTTTATTTTGTTTAACGACTGACCAGCCATTCAGCAGTAACCATGGTGATGATGTGGCCCAGGATGAAATAGAGTTTGACACCTTCGTGACAAACAGTTCAAGCATGCCTATTAAATGTCCTGTAGCTTCAGATTGTTCCAAGGTTTTCTCTGCTTTAAATTCCAAACCGATACCTCTGATTTCAAGTGAATGACACAGCCTTCACAGTCTCCATTTCCTCTTCATCTGAAATGCAGGTTTTATATCACACAGCATACCTCTGACTTCCCCCAAAAGCAGCTATTTGCAGCCATTTCATTGCTACCACATTATCAACTGGAGCTAGATAAAAAGGCAAATTGCCATCACAAACTGAGGCTCATTTCAAATGCAAAATGTTGGTGGACTACAAGTGAGCTGACAATCTGAGTCTATTTATTCATTACACAGAGATGAGGCAGAGTGGGAGCGGACAGGAAAGAACCATTTCGCCACTGAAAACATTATGTCATTACAATACACACATACATTAGATTACCAAATGAGCAAAAAAGAAAAAGTATTTATAATGAAATCATCTCTGAAGAACCAAGATCACGATTTCATCCACAGCTGCAGGTTAAAAAGGTCTTTCAGGCAATAAAAAAAGCCATACCTCCAACTTCCTTGGATCAAAGCTCATTTAAAGTTGACTGAGGTGAAGTGAGAAAACTTTCCTGCCGTCAGACAAATTGAAATGTGAAATTCATAAAGGAAACCATGGCTGCTCCGTCCTCCAGACAAAATAAGTAAGAGACCATGTGGCTGGTTCAAAAGTCTGCATCTCTGATATTTATGTGTATGTATAAGAATTGTGGTATATTATACAATGTTGCATTCATGCCTATCGAACTACATCTGTCTGGATGTGGCTCTGATCTATATCAGGCTAGTCTATAAACTTTTTAGGCTAACCTTAGCTCCCATCCAGAAAGCATCTTCTTCCAGGGAAGACCTTGCAGCTTTCAGCAAGACAATGCTAAACCGCTTCCTGTCTGTTTACTGCGAGTTTATGCGATTTGAAAAGAATATCTCTGGAACTGGGGCTTTTTTATGACTTGTAATGTACAACTATAGCTTTATTAACATCTCCTTTTTCCAATAAATTACACCTTTATTCTCATAATACTCCACCTTTATCATCAAAGATTTTTCCCCTGTAAAGGTTGCCCCAAACCTCTTTTGTACTGTTTCCATTATGCATAAATCGCAGGTCTCATATCACACAACATCTTTGTTCCTTCCCCACGAGCAACCATTTGCAGCCGTTTTAATTGGTCCTGCATTATCAACTGGAGCAAGATAAAAAAGGCAAATTGCCAACACAAAGTGTGGCTCATCTCAAATGCAAAATGTAGCTGGACCACGAGCGAGCTGACAATCCAACCCCATTTATTCATTACACACAGAGAGAGGAATGGGAGCGGACACGTGTCAGGACTGATAATATTAAATCATTACCATTCACATGTCTGAAGATTATTTAAAAATGGCAGAAATGGCAATGTTTTTAAACAGGAGTTTATTGGAATGCAATTAAAATCAAATGAAAGCGTGGCCACTGGGATGAATATTTGATTCTTCTGCCTCGGCCTTGACATTCAGAGCACCTTCGCTGGCGGTAATCATTTCTGTGGAGGAAAAGGTTCCCGAGTGTACTGGGCACCAAGGTCACTGCACGGCTGCTCAGGAGCGTGATGGAGACCCACGTGGTGGTGGTCTTCTGCAACAAACCCTCTCCTGTGAAGGTTTAACCCTCATCATGCTGCTGATCAGCAGGAGCCAGATTTTTGGGTTGAATATTAATATTATCCTGCTTTCATTATTATGTTTGAATTTAATGCAAAATTGATGAAAACCATATTCATATGTATGTGTATTTATGTAAATATGCAAAAGTAAGTATTTTTCTTCTTTATTTTCATATTTTAATTCCCATTTCTTCACTAAACTACCTCATTTGACTGTTCCTGTTTTCTGCTTGACCATGTGTTCATATACATTTACGTATATATTTATTTTTCTAGTGTACAGTTTTGGTTGCCATTCTCATAGAGGCTGTTTTATTTTTGTTTTACTTTGGCTTATTTTTCTATTTATCTTTCGTCTACTCATTTGTGACCCTCACACTGTGAGTCAAAGGTTTCTATTAGACAATAGTGCTTCTCAACCATAGAGGGGCGCTGGTGAGTACAATCTGACTTGGCGTCACTTTAAGCTCGTGTAGGTTTTAGTTTGTGGAGTGGGTGGACCCAAATGTTGGACCCGGGAGCAAATCAACGACAGTCCTTTTATTGTCAAACCAGAAGCTCTGCCAGGGCAGGACACGCACAGAAACCGAACAAAGAACCAAAGAACCAAAGTACCAAAGGACAAGACCAAGACGCTAAACATCCAGGACCTGGACCTGAGATGAGAAGCGGCAATATGAGGCGGAAGTTAGTAAAAACAGATGGAACAGCAACCAAGAGAGAAAAGGAGGAGTTCCTAAAAGAAATAGACAACAGGAAGTAAAACAGAACTAAATAAGACAAAGGTCGTTTCTCAGTCTCAGTCTTTCTGTTCCAATTCTCAAGTCCACATCTGGACCAGTACAGTAGAAGGACCCAGATGTGTTCTTATTCCACACATTTTAGCGAGGATGATTCCAGTGTGGAATGACTTGAGCAAGCCAAAGTATCCCAGAATGCATTTCAGCCAGCAGCAGTAATGGCAGAGGAGAAAGAGTGAAAGAGCATGAAAATGTTTTCATGAAAGAACGTAGTTCATTTAGTTTCAAGTTTGTGGTTAATCGATCACAATAGAGCCTTTTAGAAAATTCATCTGAAGTCGGACCTCCACCAAACTTTATTTATAAAACGGCTGACATACAAAAGCAAATAAGTCATTAAAATGTATCATATAAAATAACGGAGAGATGCTTTTGCCATAGGTCCATTCTAAGTTGCAGCTGTTGCTCTGACCTACGCTAGCGCCTCTAGTGTTCAAATAGATATTACATCTCATGTACGTGTCGCAGATTTTTGGGAGGACGCGATTGACCGATGTCTCAAACGAACGCAGGACACGCGTGTCGGCGATGATGTGTACTTAAACTTCACTCTTTTATTTGAACAATTAAACAAGTATTAGAATAATATGCATGTATACATTTATATACAATTGAAAATGCTGGTAATATAACACTAATTTCATAAGAGAATATAAACTCTGGGAACAAATTTACATGTGCTGGTGTGATCATCGGTCACATGAGGTAAAATGATCACGAATGTTTTAGAGAAAGCTGTCTCAGGTGTTCTGAAGGTGGGACTGACTGTTCAAGACGGACAACGGTGCGTTCAGCGTCCTCCTGTCCCTACTGAATCAGACTCATCCAGTCTCTGTCCAATGATGTTACCAGCGTTACGGATCAGTCTGTCCATCCTGCTGGCGTCCCTGGCACCGACGCTGTTCCAATTGTAGAAAGTCCAAACTGAGTCCTTCTGTCCTCAGAGGTTCATTCTTGGCAAGTCCAACTCACGAGCACACTGTTGAAGTCCAGACTTTGCATACATAGAATTGAGAAAAGTTCAAAATTAGTTGGAAAAATAATTTTTCTAACCTTTTCTAAAGTGATATGCAGGAGCAATCCTTTTTTTCTAGGATATGCTTATATCCTTCCCTCTTAGCATTTTATTAAAATATGCCTGAAGACTCTACACCAAGAAAATGCCAAAAAGTCAGCTTTTATAGAAAAACCTTTAAAGAATTCATCAAGGGTTGATGATTAGCAGCGCCTGAGTGCAATTTATCCTCTTAATTCTTGGTTTTGCACATCTGATTCTTCTTTGTCTTCAGTTTAAAGAAATAATGACACGGTTGAAGATGATATAATACAAAGATCCACTGCGGTCACACATTATCATGTTTTTACTGGTGCTGACCTACTAATTATTACAGTATTAACCATACAAGGCATTTACCTGTAAACTAAAAAAGCTAAATTCTGTAACCCATCAAAACACTTTCATTGGAGCCTTGTGAGTTTGAACAGTTTCCAGACGTTGCTGAGTTAAAACTCGATAGAAGAGTTGTTCTGGTGGGTATCTGGCTTCAGTCTTTGAGGCTGACAGTATGAGGGTAGCGGTTTATTCCAGCGCTGCATCTGTGAGTTGATACAGCTTGAGATCAGGGTGATGTCAGCTGGTATTAACTGATCCTGAGAACCCACTGATCCCAGTTCACACTGAGCCATTTGGACGGGCTGCTTGCCACCACACACCAATATTGACTTTAGACTGTGGTTTTTATGTTCCTGATATTTTCTTCTCAATCTGTGTCGACTGGCCTCCCCTCTTTTGTTTTCAGTGCAAATGTAATATTGATGAGCACATCTCCTCCTCGCCCCATTTTTTATGTTTTATTTTTACCTTTTTATTTTTATTCTCCTGGTCATTATCTCTCCTTCCTCTGTTCTTGTGCTTCCTGTGAAATTGTGAAGCAGATGGTGCAGAATGAGACAGTGTTGCTTTGCTTTGGACGAGTGGACCACCTGGAAGTTCTGGAAATGGGACTTATGAGAAAAGGCACGTATCTATAAAGCTGATCTCGATCGATATTTCTTACCGAGACGATGCATCTGGCAGAGAATGAGCGAAGCTCTTGTCTAATTCTTAAGCAAACGTGTCGAACGAGATGAGCTCATGAGACTTGTGGGATCATCTCATCTTTTACTCAATATTCTGTTGACAGTTTTTGAATGAATTTAAATAAAGTGAGATGTAATGCGAGGCAGCGTGAACTGCACAGCCACTCTATCTAGTAATATCACTTCTGGCCACATGGGGGCAGACTGTCACCACCAGTGAGTTCATGTGTCAAACCATGGCGTCAAGCCTGTTTTATGCTTCGGCATCAAAGACACACCATAACTACGCCATAGACTGACGTGCACCCCTCTCAAATGAAACTACGTGTTGTGACGACACAGACTCCAAGAAACGTGATTGGTAGTTGCTCTTCATAGTCGTTTTGAAGGCAGGTAGAACGATAGTTTGTTGCAATCTCTGTAACCAACATTTATCAGCTCCAACCCATGTAAAATATACTTTATTTGCTCCGTTACTATGTCTCAGCTAGGTACAGGAAGAAAACGAAAGCTACAGCGCCACGGAAAATGAACCCACCTACTGCCACCTACTGGTTGGTGGTGGAATTGCAGAGTGATGCAAACAATAATGCGAAAGTATAAACGTGTGCAGCTGCTACACAGAAGTATAAGTTAGACATAAGAGCATCTCTTAAAAGACATGATGGACCTTCCTCGTTACTGTTGGTGGTTCTTTTAGCAGATCTATACACCCCCCGTGTGGTCAGAAGTGGAATTGCTTCATAGAGTGACATTAGGGTATGTATAAAAGTGTTGTCGCATGCTGCCCCTACAACTTTGAAACCAGTGTGTAATAACTAAGGACGAGCTCATGTTTCAAACAGGTGTCAGAGCCAATTGTTAGCTGTCAATCAAGCACGTTGAATGGAAAAGATTTTTGGACCAGGCTGTAAATGTGTTTAATTTTGCTGCAAAGTTGGCACTTTTTACATGGAGGTCAACTTGCTCTGTTTTAGAGCTAGCACCTGGTGGTCAGTGGAGGAACTGCAACAAAACATACTTCCTGTATGAGCTTCAACCCAAGTGGGATGGTCGCCACTTGGATAAAACAACAAGTCTGAAAAACATCTTTATAGTCAGAGGTTTACTCAGAGATGAATTCTGCAGTTTAACAAAGTGATTTAAAGTGAACCATAATTCAAAACCAGCTAAAAAGCAAACCAGAGGTTTCTCAGGTCTTTCTGAGTAGTTGTTGGGTTTGTGTACAAGCGAGAGGTCAAAAACATGCACGTTAGGTTGATTATTCAGTCTTAATAGTTTGTAGGAGTGAATGTGCATTTTCCACGCACTGCTAGGCTGTCCCCACCTGATGACATCTGGGATCTGCTCCAGCACCCCGACAGCCCTGAAAAGCATCGCAGCAAGTAAAGTAAGTGACTCTCAACCCATTAGAGTGCTTGTCGTCTTAATTAGCTCGCTCACATCATTGATTTACTGATTACTTTAGAAAACATATTTAATGCAACTGCAGCGATGCCTCAAGCTGGTCCAGTTTTCTGGAGGAACAGAACATGCTGTTGCTTTGACACAGTCAGTAATAGAGTTCAGACTCATGATTTTCCTGGACTGCAGAAGGCAGAACCAGCGCTGTTAATCATGACGTCACGACTCTTTTAGCTAACGTCAATTAGCTAAAACACCACCCACCTATTTCATGAAAAATATTAGCCCCGTTGGGACATGGTCAACAAAAGGATGGGAAAATACAAAAAAACAATCTTGAAACTAATCAGTTTAATTGTCAACAGATCAGTGATATAATTGGAGTAGTAGATCATCTCAGAGAGAAAGCGTATCAGAAGTAAGGATGAGCAGAAGTTCATCAGTTATGAACAGCATCTCCACGTTGTGAAATGGTTTCAGAACAATGTTCCCAAATGTAAAATTAAAAATCCATCCATCTTCTTCCGCTTATCTGATGCTGGGTCGCGGGGGCAGCAGCCTGAACAGGGACATCCAGACTTCCCTTTCCCTGGACACTTCATCTATCTCTTCTGGCAGGATCCCAAGGTGGTCCCAAGGTCCCAAGGCTGGCTGGCCTGCCAGGCCAGCAGGCACTGGGGCAAGAGAGAAAAGAGGATTAGGCCAGGCTGAGGCAACTGCATACACTGATTTGAGGCGACGGAAGGCCACTAAGACATAACAATCCAGCGATGAGTCAAAGGCCAAGCAGGTATATATGCACACAAGCACAGCAAAGGAGGAGCAGGTGTAGATCCTCATCGCCAGGGAGATGGAGAGGCACGCCCACACCAGAGCAGAGGCATGAACCACAAC
>JBAMYA010044199.1:0-12667 GCA_037176975.1 Arrhamphus sclerolepis
ACACAGAAAGGCCCCTGTGGAGGCTTGAACCAGGAACCTTCTTGCTGTGAGGCAACAGTGCTAACCACTAAGCCACCATGCTGCCCTGACTTGGACTCGAGGTGTTAATTTGATGAATTTAGACTTGGCTTGAAAAAATATAAGAAGACCAGCAGCTTGACTTGATTGACTCAATTCATGTCTAGACTTGTGTCTTGACTCAAGTCTTGCCTGTCTTGACTTGAGACTTGACTCAAGTCTTGCCTGTCTCGATTCATGAATTGTCTCTAGACTTGCCTGTCTGGACTTGTGACTTGACTCGAGTCTTGGCTGTCTTGACTTGAGACCTGCCTTGACACTTGCCTGTCTGGACTTGAGACTTGCCTGTCTCAATTCATGACTTGACTGAAAGACTTGCTTGCCTGGACTCGTGACTAAACCCAAGACTTACCTGTCTTGATTTGTGACTTGACTGAACTTGCTTGTCTGTACTTGTGACATGACTTGAGACTTGCCTGTCTGGACTCGTGACTCAACTCAAGACTTCTCTGACTCGAGTCGTGACTTGTCTCATGGATGACCTCATCTGCAGCTTGTTTCCATGATGTCTACATTCACGTTTATGTGGAAAAATTACACATCCTATAGACGTAATTGCACATTAATTTATACATTTATAATGCAAACAAAGGATTTCATTGTAAACATAGTGAGCATATGTCAATAAAACTTTAGAATCTTGAATTTGAATCTTGAGAAAAGACTTTTTTTTTTTTTTTTTTGGACTCATGACTTGACTCGAGAGTTGAAGAAGGAAACTTGAGAATTGTAAAACAGTTACTTCCGGTATCAACAAGTACAAAAACAACAATAAATAACAGTAAATAGTACTTTGTTATTTTCTGCCGGTTTTCACACTACTTCAAACAAAATTTGCATCATCATCAATGTTGCACTTTGCATTTTTAGTTATTTATATTTAATATAAACATGCTGCTGGAAAGGGAATAATATAAAAATACATTCCTAAAACCTCGGAACTATTGGTTCATTCATAGTTGTTTGAGTTTTCAACAATGAAATCACACATTCCATGTTTTTTTTTTTTTCCATATACAGTCGTATATGTAAAACCACTTTGGTCAATAATGTCATATTTAGAAGTGCGCTATAAATTAAATTTGCTTTTGGTTTTGGCTGGAGAGAATGTGGGGACAAAAGACAGAACGGTCAGAAGATGGAAGCTTTGTGATAAGTTAACTGGTTCCAGTTAATTTATGTTACATGAACACAAACAGTAGTAATATTTGACTTTAGTTTATAAAACCAAACTGAAACTGTTTTCCAGGATGGCGGAGGAGAGGACATGTAGACAAGGTTTAATAAAACCATCATCTGAAAGCAAACTCATACATTTTTGACACCAAGAAACGATCAAAGAGAGGGACTTTCCAGAAATCCCATAACTTCTGGGAAGAAGGAGCGTTTCTCTGATGAGTAAGACAGAGAGAGAAAGAAGATCTGAGTGTGTGGATGAAAGGAGGAGAAGCAACCACACCTTCAACACAACACTGAAAGGAGATCTGTTCCTCACCTTTAAAGTCGTGTTGAGACAGAAATGTCTTCCCCTAATCCAGAATATTTCTGTCAGAGTTTGGCATGTACGGTGAAGTTTCAGCTCTGCAGAGCTGCATGGACCATATTTGGTCCAAAGGTCCTGAACTGGGCCTGGCTTTGGTTCTGGTAGACGTCACAGATGTGACGTGACGCACGTGTCAGCAGACACTGACACCTGCTTTGAGGGCCCCAGTTGAGGGCCACAGGTGCAGTCAAACAACAGGTAGCCACACAGAAATATATTTAAGTTCTTTAACATCTGTGTATAATCGTACATGATCATACTGATGTGTCAGAGTCATTATAAACTAAAATTTTGCAGCAAATTCAGAATTATTCAAATGATAAAAAGTTCCAGATCTAACAAATCTAGAAGTTTGCATTTTGGAGTTTGTTTTCATCATATCATCAAATTCAGTTCCACTCAGCTGAACTGAGACTTTAACTATTTTCATAAAGAGTTTAAAATCAGCATCAGGATGTTTAACTTCTTTTGATTTTACCTCTTTTTTTTCTTTTTTTTTTAAACCTTATCAGGATTGGTATCATTTTTCAGCACCTCACCGGTTTGACTTTACTTTTTTTTTTTTGTTTTTTTTTTTCTGTGTTAACAAAGGATATCAAAAACATCAAATCTAAGTAGGAAAAAGTTAGATTTTGTTAAAGTGAAAGCCACACACACAATTAACAAACTATTTTTAATAGCTTAGAATTAAAATATATATTTTAAATTTGAAAAAAAAACAACAACAACCATATATCCAATGATGTTCATAAGAATGCCTCAGATGTTTTTTTCAGAGCTATAGGTTTAGCAAATGTCCACCAGAGATAAATAACTCTGCTCTTCACCTGGAGGCAGCCTAAATTCCTCCTCTTCCTTAGCAACCATATGAAGAACATTGCTATGGAGTTTGTTTTTAATTTTTATGTTTTTGATTGGATGGACATTGTGCTGGACATTGTACATCTTTGGACCAATAGGAGAGGAGGGTGTCTTTACTGTTTCATACCGGAAATTAATTTTAAGGTCATTTTAGAACGTGGTTCTCCTGATTTATCAAATGACTCTACTCTAAGACTCTCCCGGATGACTGAACTTCTCACCCTATCTCTAAGGGAGATTCCAGCAACCCTCTAGAGGAAACTCATTTCAGCTGCTTGTTTCTGTGATCTCATTCTTTTGGTCACTTCCCACAGCTCATGGCCACAGGTAAGGGTAGGAACGGAGATCAACACGTAAACAGAGAGTTGAGCCTTTTGGCTCAACCCTGTCCTCACCACAACAGACCAGTACAGAATCCACATTACTGCAGACCTTGCACCAATTTGCCTGTCAATCTCCCACTCCATTCTTCCGTCACTTGTGATCAAGACCCCGAGATACTTAAACTCCTCCACTTGAGGTAGAACTTCACTCCCAACCTGGAGAGGACCTTCTACCCTTCCCTGACTGAGAACCATGGTCTCTGGTTTGGAGGTGCTGATTCTCTTCCCCAGTGCTTCACACTCAGCTGCAAACCACTCCAATGAGAGGTGAAGGTCCCCAGCTGACGATGCCAACAGGACTACATCATCTACAAAAAGCAGAGATGAAATCCTGACACCACCAAACTGGAACCCCTCCTCTCCTTAACTGCACCTAGAAATTTGGTGGTGGACAAAGATCAGCCCTGACGGAGTCAAACTCTCACCAGAAATGAATCTGACTAATGACCCGCAATGCAAACCAAACTCTCACCCCGTTTGTATAGGGAGTGGACAGCCCTTAAAAACGGACGCCGTACCCCATACCCCTAAAGCACCTCCCATAGGACACCCCCGAGAGACATGGTCAAATGCTTTTTCCACATAAACATATGTGGACTGGTTGGGCAAATTCCCACCCTCCCTCCAGGACCCTAGTGAGGGTATAGAGCTGGTCCAGTGTTCCAAAGCCAGGACGGAACCCACATTGTACCTGCCTGCTGCTTCCAGAGTTCCACAAGTTAACCAAGCTTGTGGGACTATTCAACATGAGCTATTTCATGTCTTATCAACTATTATTGGAGGCTGTGATGCTAAACTCGCAGCTTATTGTATAAATCTTTTTTATTTAGTAAGCACGAATAGTAAGTATAAAAATAGACTTCTGAAAATGTCTTTGCTTACCTAAATTCATGAAATAATGAATTATAGCATAGATAATTATTTACGGCCATCGTCCAGGCTGTTGCAGCTCTAATTCAGATTATTAATGAAATCGAAAGCTTCTCATAAACACAGCAATCAGCTGCCTTTCGAGCATCCTTTATTTAAGCGGGTCAAATGTTGGAAGGGAAGTGATGAGGGGGAGTTGGGGTCCTTTCGGACCAGCAGTTTCTGCCTGTCAGAAATGTGTGGAGGGGTGGGTGGGAATGGGACTAGGCCACGGGAAAATAATGAAGGTGGCTGGATGGGGGGGCATTCCTGCTCTCAGGGGTCTGCAGCAGCATTGCAACTCATTTCAGGATATCATCAGTGAGTCGTCCCATCCCAATAAAACTGGTTTTCTGAGGTTGAAAACAATAGATCTGATGTCTTTTCTTCCCTCTGTGTCTCCAGGAAGCCAACTCTGTACCCGGTCCTGACGCTGGTTCTGCTGCTGGTTTCTCCCGGCTGCCTCTCCTCCTCTCAGAACGTACGTCCACATGGCCATGGAATGAAATACTGCCCGCCTACGCTCAAAAAGTCAAACATTGACACATTAGGGATGCTTTCTTGGTTAAACCACATCTAAATGGGAGAGATTACTGAAACATTTAAACTTGAACCAACTTTGCTACACCTCAGGGCAGTCCCAAGGGTTGGCCCGCAATCTAAACCACAGCTGGAAGTCCTTCAGTTTACCCAAAACACACATGAATTTATATTTATGATGCAAAACCAGTGATATACAAGTTCAGACGTCCAGTAACAAAGTTTATCTGTAATAGCTGATCTGAATACAGCCGCTACCTAACTTTTTTGTAAGGACATGATTCTAAGCACTTAGCAACACACAATCATTCAGTATATTTTTCTTATTCCAAATGGCGTATCATTTTAATTCTTATTTTATGTTGTGTTTTCTTATCATCTGAGCGTGGTCTTCCCATTTGATCAAAACAAGCTCAATATTTACTCTCCAACAAACATCTTTCCAAAATCTGTAAATGTTTTGTTAGATATTAATGTGAAGCCAGACAAGAGGTCCATCTACTGACCACCATCGGCGTTTACCTGCACCTGTCGACTGGATGCCACTGTTAGGGTTTGCAATGTGCTCTGGGGTCATTCAGGGTTATCTGGGATTCTCAGAAGCGCCTAGAGATAACTTTGTTGTAAATAGATGCTATATAAATAAAACTGTATTGAATTGGGTTTTGATGATTTGGAGTTGAAGATGAATAAAATGCTGAGAGTAAAGTATTAGCACGTTTAGCAACAACATTCAAAGACAATCAACACAAAAAGAAACATTTAATCAACTTTCTTCTATTTTGGTCTTTTAAAGTTTCACGCCTGGTTTTCCAAGCCTGTCACTGAGCATCTGCCTTTATATTTTCATTTTCTTTCTGTTGACTCAGTTAAATGTTGTGGGACTGAGGTCCCTTTTGTGACGGGAAAATCCTGCTCCCAGAGGAAAATCGAACTAATTTAGATAATGAACCAATCCCAGGCTGGTGACTGAAGTCTGGGCGTGAGATGATTGGATTGCTTTTACATCGTGTTTGTCTTCTGATTTTGTCTTGGAGATTGTAGCGTATATCCTGTTACCCTCCCAGTCTCTCCATGCTCTGTTTCTTCTGTGGCTGCAGCTACGTCGTTCGTCATCGTTAGTCTTGATTTCAGGCGGACAGCCCTCAAATTCCCCCGAGGCTGGCTGGAGTAACTGCCAGAAAAATGTTAAGCTGTCATTTGAACAATAAGCGACCTGACAGCCAGGTGGTCAGGGTTCACATGAGAGCCCGTACAGAGGACCCTGGTTGGGTTTACAGAGTAGAGCACATGTTGATCATTTCTGTCAAAACTCCTGACTCTTATTCATAACAAAAAATTCATAATATTTCAATAAAACGTTGAAATTATGCAAAACTTTTACGACTGTAGTAATTATATGACAAAATGTTACAGAGCTGATATTTTCCTTTAAAAAAAAAAAAAAAAAATCATGATTTTAAAATAAAATTTCCTTCTTTTTTTGCAAAAAAATCAACATCCTTTTTAAATTGAATATAATATGACAAAAATTCACTTTTTTTGTTGGAAATCTGACAACATAGCTGGTTGAGAAAGTAAATAACTCTCCCTTTAACGGTAACCATGGTGATGAGGCCCTTTAACCGTTTTATAACAAAAATTTGAGATTCTAGGAAAAAAGTTAAAAATATAAAAAAAATAGCAATTTTACAGCTGTTGTAATTTTATTGATTTTTTTTTTTTTTTCATTTAAAAAGTTACATTTGTGAAAATGATGAAAATACATGGTTGTAAAATTTGCAATTTTACAACCATGTTTTGTGAAATTTGTGATTGTGTGATTAAAGTCTTGCGAAATGATGAATTTTACTACAAAATTTGCCCTTTTTGGTATAAGAAAATCAAATTTTAATTTTTTAATTTATGATTTTACAAGAAAAATATTTGATTTTAGCAATGTTCTAAAAGATTAAAAAAAATCTTTGAAAAATGATAAATTCATCCACCTGAGTAATTAACGTCAGACTCCAGAAACCTCCATTTTCAAGATCAGGTTGCTTTCTTTTAACTAGCCACATCTCAAACTGTTATCAGCGCTAATTTGAGCAGTGGTAACGCTAATGAGGGCAGCTCCAGGTGACCCTGCCACGGAAAATGATGAGGAGGAACAGCCAGACTAAGTTCATATTTCTTTCTTCTTGCTGTAACAGTAACTCCTCATGAGTCCTTGTATCATTTACATTTGTTTATTTATCCTTTTATACCATAGTTTAAGGAATACTTTGACATTGCTGTATGGTTGTGTCTGGTGTGCAGTCACGTTAAAGACTTTTTTCTGCTCATGTTTTTCATAGCAGCCAGGATGCTCTGCATAACTTTGTAATTACTAACCTGGGGCTCGTTATTATCTTCAGGAGACTTACTGTGTCTTTTTTTTCTGACGAGTTGACACCGTTACTGAGAGCTTAATGAAAAGTCTGTGACATGCTTTTGGTCAAACCACTACAAAAGTTTAACTGTACTTTCATCCATGAGTTTACCGCTCTGTTGGCAGCAGCCGGTTTATGCTGCTGGTGGAGCAAACTACTCCTCTTACACTGCAATGTAATTCAAAAAGTTACACTTGAGGTTATATCAGGAGGTGAGGACTCCGAGAATACCTGACAGGTGAGTGTCAGTGACTTATGTTTTATTGGGACAGCCACAGGTAGCCAGTGTAGCTCTATGAACAGAGGTGTGAAATTGACCTTGAGAAGCCATGTGATTGGACAACGTGGCCCAGAGAAGTGGTGTATATGGCAAAGAGAGTCCACTCCACTAACACAGAGCCCTGAAGCACCCCTGTGGAAAGGTGGTGAAATAAATTACATGTGGTGTTGACCTCTCTTTGTGAAACAATCTCAGTGCAATCTCATTAAAACATCAGCAGTAGGAACGCTTAAATAATGTAACAGATAAGATAAGCCTTTAGTCAGACAGCTCTTTATAAATATCTGTTGCACACCTGCTTGACAAATACTGGGATTCATTGTCTTCACTGTTTTAAGAGTTTGAGGTGTAACTTAAACTAATGTATTTTATTTACCAAGAAATCAAGAACAAAAAGTACTTCACACTGCAAGACATACCAGGAAGCAGAAATCCAAAATACTATGCAAGCATGGATGGTGTAAAATACAATTGGGAAGGACTAAAATGCTTTCAGAGGAGCTGAGCTTCATTTTTAGAAGTGATATTTCTTGTGCTCTTTCTGTGGATGAGCACAACATCTGTGGATGTCTCTTTTAGGACAATCTCATGATTATGAACTAGCTCAGATTGTTACAACACCATACTGTAGATGGGAGTGCTGAAGTAATGTAACATCAACCGAGCTGTTCAGAATCATCCTACTTCTGACTAAAATATTCATTAAAAACACCAATGAGGCTCCTAGCTGGTACATGAAGCATTAACAGAGTATTAATAACAATCTTCTTTCTTAAATACTAATGACGATTTGTTGTTAATTGTAAAATAAAAAGAAAAAACAAAATAACTTTTAATGCTTTCACAGGCTGATTTAAAGTTGTAGTTCATATGTTAAACTTGAAGCCTGTAGACCATATCTGGCCCACCATTTTATCTCATCTGGTCTTTGAGAGCATTTAAAAGCAGTCATAAACTTTTGACTGAAACATTTCCTCAGGAATGTTTAGTTCTGATATTAAAATGTGGAATGAAGTGGAGAGCAATTGGTTTATGTCAAAAAGGCACAGTTTAGCAATTTTACAACTTGCAATTTGTGAAATTTGAGATTTTATGACAAAAGTTCACTTTTTTTTTACAAAAAAATATGACATTTCAAAATTCACATTTTTTACAAGAAAATGAAAAAAGTCAGTGATTTGAAATTTGTGATTACATGAGAAAAAATTAGATTTTAGTACAAAATCCTTGATTGTATGATAAGAACTACACATATTTGTGAAATTTGAGATTTTATGACAAAATTCACTTTATGTTTTAGCCCAACATAAGTGAAATATCTGGTTTAGAAAGCGAAATATAACCAGCCATTTTATGGTAGCCATGGTGATGCTGTGGCCCAGGATGAAATAGTTTAATAGCTCTGATGAACGGTAGTTGAGAAGGAGGAGACTGGATGGTTGGTCTCTGATTTGGGTCTGTGATGTAACAGTTTCCTGTAAACTCAAATATTCAGGGTTGTATTTTTGTAGTTGGAGGTGACTTCAGGCACTGAACTGTGTTTCCAGTACATTCATCCCACACAGCAGATGGTCTCGACTCCAACTTTTTCAGAAACGGCTGTTGAAGGAGTGTGTAAAGAGTTAACTGGTCGTACAGCAGCTCCTGTATGAGAAACTGGTGGGATGGCTGCCAGCCTCAGTCCTCCTCCAGGGCAGAAGCTCAGGAATGTGTTTGAGGAGCACCATTGAGATTTTCTTAATCACTTTTATTGTTTGGCTCTGTTGATCCTGATCCACCAGGCTCTCAAGGTTGTCTCTCTTTATTTTATTTTTTTTGTTTGTGTAGATTCATCTGCCTGTTAGATTCCTGGCTGTAAATTAAGCTGCTTTTGTTAGGTGTCATGTCTTGACATTCTCCTTCATAATTGACCCTCACAGTGGTTCAGGGCTGCTGACAGCTTCCATCTGCTGCCTGACGGCTGTGAACATGCAGGATCTCAGTGCAGAGTGATTAACAGAGACATGGAGAGTTAAAAACAAAAAACAAAGTAGTGCACTGCGCAAAGTGGTCGTGTTAAACATGAGAAAACTTTCCAAACACTATAGAGCTACATTAAAAAAGAGTATTTAATATTTGTTTAGCATTAAAAGCAAAATTTTCAGTTTTTATGAAAAAGAAATTTCACACATGTAATTTTGTTTCACATTTTTTTTCTTTTAACTTGTGCAGATATGATTTTGTGTTAATCTGATTCTAGTAAACAATATCAAGACCTTCTCTTTAGATTCGACTGCTGCCATTCTTTGTTGATGTTTTCACTCAAACATGAAACATAGGAAACATATAAAACAAATATAAAAATGTAAAATATGCTTTCACTGTGATCTACAGCTGCCTCTGGTTTTATGTGTCTGGTTGGTAACTGGAAAAAAATATGAAGAAATGGGCCTTCCATTAACGTCTCATGGCATCTTTCCACAGAGGTTCCTCAAAGCTCTGTACTTGGACCCCTTCTCTTTGCCATACACACCACCTCTCTGGGCCACGTTATCCAATCACGCAGCTTCTCATATCACTGCTATATGCAGATGATTCACAACTCTGCCTCCACAATCTCTGCAGGTATCTCAGCTCATCTCTCTGACAGGTTCAGTTGAAGGTGGTTTTCCTTCATCCAGACATGTCAAAGACTGAAGTGATGTCAATCCTTGCTCGCTGTTCAATCAACAACAATATACACAAAAATTTCCTCGACTACCGTTGCTCCTGCGAAAGTCACTGAGAATCTCAGTGTCATGATGGTTGACCAGTTATCCTTCTCTGATTCACATTGCATCAGTTTCTCAGCTTTGAACTCTACAACATCCAGAAAATAAGACCATAGCTGACTCAATGTAGAATCGTGTCTTAGCTGCACTGATTTGTAGCTGATTGACCTGAACTTACTCTCATTTACTACGTTACTATGGATAATAGTATTTCCTCTTTCCTTGTAAGTCTCTTTGGATAAAGGCGTCTGCTAAATGAAATGTACAGATACTGAAATGTAAGTTCTGTTGGGGTCCAGTAAATTTAGTCGAATTCATGGTCTCCATCTCTGTTACAGGCCTCCTGGATTTCTTCGTGGGGTTCGTTGTCAGGACGTTTGGCTCGTGCGCGGCGACAGTTGCACTTCAGAAATGAGTGGGCGGCGTGGAGCGGCTGGTCAGTCTGCTCGCGCAGCTGCGGGGGCGGAGCCTCCGTACGGACACGCACCTGCATCACCAGGTAGTTCTGGAAAACAAGGAAGACAAATGCATTTACCACAATTTTTAGAATTCAAAAGTCCAACTACATGTCTTAGTAGCACCTTGAATGTTTGTTTTTTGGGGTTTTTTTTAGTGGGGCAAGAAATTTATTTTTAAGTGAATTGCTCATGTATATATATTAGCATTTGGCCTTTCCTCCACCTTCAACACCATTCCCTATCTATATCATGAAAGACAGAAAACAAAATTTATCATTATTCAGGGATGATATAATTCCGGTGCCATGCCGGATTTCTGGCATACCGGTGTGGGTGTGGGGAAAAAATAAATAAAATCACCTTCAATCTGACATCTCTCTAGATCTCAGATGCGCTATTCAGAGCACAGTTTTCACTCTCAACCACACCAACAGTAGGCATCAGGCGTGGAAATAATCAAATCTAATAATCTTTTTATTTTTTTTTTTCTCAGAAGAAATCAATTTGTCAAAAAATATGGCAAGAAATATTTGGCATCATAAAAAAGTCTTCACCAGTACGCCAAGGTTGACTCCTTACTGGCTCAATTTTCCTACCAAAAATTATAGCGACTTTTGGGTGCATAATGGTGAATTGCAGAAAAAGTTTGATGATTCTGACTGCGTTAATAAGTGGAAATGGGTGTCCATTGTTGCTCAAGTATAATTGTTGCTCATGTATAATGTAGTGCAGTAGCGGTTTCTGCTATGGGCGGTTATTACAGCTGTACAGTCATTGTGGGTGACATGGACAGCTGCCCGGGTCGACGTTTCTTCAGTGGCTCCATGAGCGAACACCAACAAAAACACATCAGGTGATACATATAATTTATACCGGTAAGTGTGCGCCCTTACTGCTGAGGTGTCACCTGGATCTCAGGTTGTGCTACAAAGGAGAGGGGTGTGGGTCGTCTAGATCAGTGTTTATGAAATTATGCAGCGCTGGCGCTCTGTGCACATGGACCACATGCTGTAGAGCATCAGTCGGGCTTCTTAGAGCAACAACCTGAAATGTTATAAACAAAATCTAATAAAAACCAAAATGTAATAACTTTTTGCCCAAAATGTAACAACTTGTTAAATTGAAAAAAATGTTTAGTGGCATTTTGGGTTCAACATCTCGTTATATTATCAACCAGTTAATACATTTTGGGTTTTATTACATTTATTTTATGATATTTTGAGTCATTGTTATATCTCGCCTCTAACAAGCCTTATGTATGGAAGAGTATTAGGGCCACTGAAGGCTGCTGAAGAAAAAAAATTGAATTCTGAGAAAAAAGTCAGAATTCTGACTTTAATCTGAGAATTCTGAGATTTACGTCAGAATTTTGACTTTTTTTCTCAGAATTCTATTTTTCTTTTCTTAAGTGGTTCTAATACTCTTCTGTAATTTCATGATGATTAATGCACTGGTTTAGTTTGTTCTTTTTCTTCGTCTTAAAGGGTCCTGTTTATTATAGTTTTGGTACAGCAGTGCAACCATCCTAATCTTTTCTGCCATGTTCAGCTTCATTTATCCTGCTACTTTCCATTTTCTGTGTTCCAGAAACCCAGTGGGTGGACCATGTGGTGGAGATCCTCGACAATACAAGATCTGCAACACTAAGGTGGTTTCTGGATGTTATCAGTACCCCTGCACAATAAAATTAACTTTCCAGTGATGGTCTAGCTCAGAGGCGTCAATCTCTATTTCATCCTGAGTCATATCATCACCATGGTTACTGTTAAAGGGCCACATTATCACCATGGTTACTGTTAACATTATCTTTAAAATTAAAAAACTGCATTTGAATGGAGAGAAGTGAAACTGAAAAGTGAGAATGAATTATGGAGCTGAATTTTGCAGTATAATGAAATGTGTATGATGATTTTATCATCATACACATTCATAGCAATAGCTTCAAATTAGTGCATTCAGATTCAGATTTTAAAAACAGTTATTCAAACCGATCAATTCAGATTCAAATTCAATGATTCTTAAGGTCTGTCCCAATTCAGCGGCCGCATCCTTCAAAGGACCCGTCCTACGTAGTTTACTTAGGCTGTGTCCTCCGAAGGCCGGGTAGGCTGGAAGTCAGCAGCTGTGAATTGGGATGGTCTAGCCTTCAGATTTACCCCCGCCCTTACCTCGGCGTATGTCCTATTGCCTAGCAACCGTGACGGCGCTGAACTGAAGAGAGAATGGAGATCCAAATTTTGTTAAGTTTTTTTTTTTTTTTATTACTTTTTTAATTTTAGAACTACAACAGCACTCGCAAAGAGGCGGCTGTTCTGTTTTCTCAGCTTAATGAAAGCTAATGAAAGCTTAATAAAAGAGGCAATAGTTGAAGAACTACGGACCCGCTGTACGAGCTCATTTGCTGTCTTGATGATTTCTGTCAAAATAAAATACAAAAAATGTCTACACAAATGA
>JBAMYA010044200.1:0-12667 GCA_037176975.1 Arrhamphus sclerolepis
TATCCAGATATTGCAGTCTGTTTTTTTTTTTTTTTTTTTTTTTTTCTTGCAGTGTGTTTATTTTATCCAAAACAATGTAACTACAGGAGAAAAAGAAGAATACATATGTATATATATGTATATATATATGTATTACACTTATGGCCATGGTCCATGGATTAACCTTCTGGGCCAACGTTTTGGGTCACTTTCAGCCCTAAAATGTAACCCATTCTAAAACATCACATTACTTTTGAATGTGCCTCATCAGGTAAAATGATATAGCAGCAGATTTCTGCATAAATTTTTAGTTATGAATAAAGACCTAACTGAACATAATCTTTCTTATTTTCAGTGTTAAGTGTAATAACAGACCACCATGGCCAGTTCTGGGTTTGCCTGGAAGGGTCAGAGGATGAAGTTTATCTAAGTAGCAGGCAGCAGCTACCTCTCCAAGTTGACCTGGGTGCTTTTTAGATTGACTAAATTTGCCTGGACCCCCCATCGCACGAGGATTCAGTTCCGTCAGAGCCCTGTGGACTCCCAGGCTATCATCAGTTAGGGAAAATTAAGGAGCTCTTTGAAATCTCCTTTCAGTAGTAACAGCAGAAATGAGGATGGATGGACAGATAAAATCAAAATTAATCTGAGGTAACAATAGTTGGCATCATAGTTTAACATAAGCTAAACCAAGCTAAAGTAGCTAGCATTTGGTGACTGGGGGTGGGTGGGCATGTTCAATAGGGCATAGTCTCTGCTTGTTCATTCTGCCAATTTGTCCATTTTTTTGAGTAACCAAGAGTAACCAAGGTTGGGTGAAGTCATCTCCCACCAATATGACACCCTGCATATGTCCAAAAACTGACTTTAAATCAGCTCTTCATAGAACATATGGATGATGTAGCATTGTTCAAATCTTTACATCTATTAAAATAAAAATAAATAAATAAAAAACTAACATAAAAACATACAGTCTATGAATAAGACACATCTGTATGTGCTGCTTTCTTTGTCTGGAGGAGCTGTTCAATGTAGTAATGTCAAGCTTTTATATTTGTCTTGAATGTACCTCTAATAGATCATATCAAACTCAGATTGCATTAAACTATTGAAAGCACACAACAGCAATGACAGTACTGATAATAGTGAGTGCTGTTTGAGTGGGTTTAAGCTGCTTTCTAGCTAGTCTTTACAGTGTTACTTCAAAATATTTGATTTTAACAGGTTGGTGGAATTCATGAGGTTTGATAATAGTTCCAGTGTGCTACAAATATAAAGGATGCTAAAATATCTGTATTTTCAGTGCCTTCCAGTTTTTAAAAGAGACTTGTTGCCTTGGCTTTCATTTCTGTGATTAAAATTATGGATTTAGTTATTTAATTATTTTAAATTTTGCAGCTTTGTGTGTCCTCACACACATCAATTTTAACATACTTGGAGGGAACATTAACATTTAGATATCATGTTCCCTCAAATGTATACAGGGACACATGCTAGATGTGGAAAGACATAATGATGTAACATAACGAAGCAGACGACAGGGAGACTGGAATGTAATGTTTGTGACAAGAAGAGCCAGTAACTAGTGACATGGAAGAAAGTGAAGCAGACAACGCTGCAGACAGAGCAAATTCAGAGCAGCAAGTTATTCCTCATACATGGCCTTATTTAAGTGAACTGTTGTCAGCTGGAAGAATGAATCTTGGATAATGCATTGAGTCAGTGTTTATTATTGTCAGTATCCATTCATTCATCCAGTTTCTATACTGACGGGTCACGAAATCTGCTGGAGCCTATCCCTGCTATATTATAGTTAGTTCATAATAGTTTGTTACACTTAAAGTCAAAAAGGTCTGATTGTGTTTTCTTTTGTTTCTGTATCCTTAAATTAAGTTGTGGTGTGAAGAATAAGTTAACTTTGCACATTGACACAGCTGGTGCAATTGTATTTTAAAGGGTTCTTTGTTTTTTTTAGATTTCTTTTGTTGCACCTCTGTGTGCAGATAAGTCAAATCAAAACTGTTACTTTTGGCAAAGTCCTCATGTATATATACATATATATACATATATATATATATATAGAGAGAGAGAGAGAAGGGACGTCTGCAGTCGGTGGCCAGCAGCTCATTACCCTAATGTGGGAATGAAGTTGTTGTTGTGGCATCAGGGCAAGACATATCTGAAGAGACAGCCGTTGAACATATGCTTGCAGAAAGTCCATTACCCAAATTGCACTGCTGCACACACTTGCAGTTGCTAATGAATAAAAATGAGAACAGTTATTGTAAATAAGGCATGAAAAGATGAGTGACCTGCGTTTATATAGTACCGTTTGACTTTAACTAGATTATACAAAATGTGCTTCACCTGAATTCAAACACTCATAAAGCACTTCTATTTATCATGTGAGGCCTTTTCAATCATCAAGAAAAGGTCAAAGCATGATAATAGATATATAATATAATAAAGATTAATCAATTTGTTTAACCATTTAACCATGTTTTAACTGCAAAATATGTTTCTTGGAAAATGTGGTTCCTATTGTGAGGACATCAATAATAGGAACGGACATTTTAAGGCTTTTGTCTGCTCTGCACAGCCCTTCAGTTCTCCCTCACTTCAACTTCAGATGTCCATCCTCTTGAGCCGCAGTATCCCGCTCATGTCTCTGTCACAGCTGATTGACTGCCACTCACAGCTGACTGGACCTCACAGCTTCCTCTTCTGTCTGTGTGACTGACTTCACCCTGCCCAGCGTCTCTCTGCATGAGCTCACCCATGAATATTGATGGGCAGGTTAGAGGACCACTACACAAAAATGAATCAACACAAAGAGCATTTTCATTTCACCTGTTCTTTGGCTTTGTGAGGTCACAGGTTATTTCTGTTCCATGGCCTCATTTTATGGTTCAAGTTTAACTCGAGTTTGAAAAGTGTCATGCCGCCTTTTATGCTTTTTTTCTCTCTCTCTCTCTCTTTATAACACCTGGTTTCCCCATTACTGTGCAGCTCTGTAAATTCTATACTCAAGAAGAAGAAGCCCCGACAAGATAAAAGCAGCTGAGAAATATAAAAAATACTGTTGCATAATGTACACAGACGTTCACTGTTATCAGATGATGCTCAACAATGATTTTGATCTTCTCACTGACTTTTCTTTTGACGTCAACGTGGAACAGCTGTTTATGGAAGATTTACAGGTCAAAGCGAAACTATTTGATTGACAGTCCTGATACGTTCTCTCATATACAACTGACAGTCATAAGTTTTAATTTGCAAATCACTCCAGAGAAGCTGTTAATGATGTGAAGAGCCTGAATACTTCCAACATGGATCACAAAAGTTAGAGTTTGTCATGAATCAGATCATTTTCTAATGAAACCATGTTTATATTTTACTTTATTTTGTTTGGCTGCAACATGGGGTGGGGTCTTATGGGGCCATGTTTGGTGTCCCTGTCCTGTCACTCTTCTTCTTCCAAGAAACATGATGATGTCATCGTTGGATGCAACTCTGTGCCCAAAATCTTAGTAGCAAATGCCAAACCGGAATGTTCACTGCCAAGTAGGTTTACAGAAGTAGTTTTTGAATTTTACTGCTAAGAAAGAAGGCCTTGATTTTAGCCTACATGTGACTAATAATAGATGGAAAACTCAGTAATGGCAGTGAATGTTTTATGCAGTTTTGTGCAGTTTGGTGATAAGTCACAAATCCCCATGTTGGTTGTTGTTAATCTGTGAACAAACATTTAATCACTGACTTCAGGTAGATGTCATTCAGACGGCAATTGGGTCAATATTTGCCAACCACAATCTGCCTTTCCACTGTTATGCAGATGATATACAAGTTTACCTACCGGTTAAATTAAAAGACAGTGCTGCTGCAGCCTCTACTAAACTGCATCAGTGATGTAAAGCAGTGGTTGGCCCAAAACTTTCTGCTCCTAAACAAGGACAAAACAAGAGTGATTTTATTTGGAGCTACATGCAATTCTGGCAGCTCCCTTTCAGGTTGTGGATTTTTATTTTCTCATTTTAAACCTTTTGTTCAAGACCTAGGAGTTTTATTTGACAGTGCTTTTACATTTGGGAAGCAAATTGAGTCCATTGTTAAAACTAGTTTTTACCAGTTGCGTTTCCTTGCCAAGGTGAAGCCCTTCCTGAACCATCCTGACCTGTAACGTTATCCACGCTTTTATCAGCTCCAGACTGGATTATTGCAATGCCCTGTATTTCGGCATTAACCAGTCTCTCCCTTCACGTCTCCAACTAGTACAAAATGCTGCAGCTCGGTTCCTAACTAACACTCCCAGACAATGAGCATATAACCCCAATACTCCAGTCTCTACATTGGCTTCTTGTAAAGGTTAGGATTGTTTTTAAATTTTTTATATTTGTTTCTAAGGTTTTGCATGGCCTTGTGAGCTACTTACCTGTTGCAACTAAATTAGGGCTGTTCGTTCTTCTAGTCATCTCGTTTTGGAGGTACCTGGACTGTAAAGCTTTGGGGTGACTGTGCTTTTGCAGTTGCTGGTCCCAAGCTGTGGAATAATCTTCCACCTGACATGTGTGCTGTTACCAACGTTTTTAATTCAAGACTTAAAACATTTATTTAGAATGGCTTTAGTGCTGTGACACATTTTCTGACCAGTGTTTATATCTATTTATTCATACATCTCTTGTTCTGTTTGAAGTTGATTTTATATTTTAACTTGATTTTATTTTCCTTGTTGTTGTCTAATTGTTCTCTTTGTTTTTATTTATATTTATTTATTTATTTATTTATATAAATGAACTGAGCCATATAACAGCGGTAAAACTACAGCTACTCTCTCTGCATGCATGCGCCTCGAAGGGTCAGTTCAGATCTGTGTGATGTCATCATCCATACTGATCCTCTTGCGGTCTTTTTGTGCAGCCCAACAATAAGTTCACACTTGATGACAGCTAGTTCAAATTTGTAATTTAAAGTCATGAAAGTGCCATCTTCTTCTTCTTCTTTTCCTTTTCCTTCAGGGATCGCAACAGCGAATCGTTCGTCTTCATCTAACCCTGCCCTCTGCATCCTCTTCTCTCACATCATGTCCTCCTTCTCTACATCCATAAATCTCCTCTTTGGTCTTCCTCTAGACCTCCTGCCAGGCAGTTCCAAACAGGGCTATAATAGTTTTTATTTTTTGCATAGTTTTTATTTTCATTTTGTCTTTCAGTTTGTTTGATTATTTCTGTTTAATTTAAGTTAGTTTAACAAAATAAAAGAATGTTAACTGAACTAAAGATTATTGACCGGTAACAGAATTATTTTTTTGCTGTTACTTTCAGTTTTGATCTTAGTTTTCATTTATTGTAATATATCTGGTTCTAGCCTCATCATCATTCCACTTGGGTTCCTCTCATTCATTCATGAATTCTGTCTTGCTGCTGCTAATCTTCATTCCTTCCTTTCCAGGTTCTACTTCTACCACTCTAGATGTTCCTCAACCTGCTCCCTGCTCTCACTACATATCGCAATGTCATCTGCAAACATTATAGTCCATGAAAGATTCCTGTCTAACCTCATCTGTCAGTCTGTCCATCACCATAGCAAACAATAAGGGGTTCGGAGCTGATCCTTGATGCAGTCCCACCTCTAGCTTGAACCCCTCTGTCACACCTACAGCACATCTCACCACTGCTTTACAGCTGCAATACATGTCCTGCACCTCTCTAAGATACTTCTCTGCTACTCCAGACTTCCTCATCACTACCGCAGCTCCTCTCTGCACCCTGTCATCTGCTTTCTCAAGATCTTCAAAGACACAATGCAGCTCCTTCTGACCTTCTCTGTACTTTTCTATCAACATCCTCAAAGCAAATGCTGTGTCTCTAGTACTCTCTCTTGGCATGAAACCATATTTTTAATAATTATGAATGCAGTCCTCATTCAAAATAACCTCCCAAACTAAATTGATTACTATAAAAGAGTTGAAAATGTCAGACAGAATCAATCAGAAAAAAAAGTTAAAGCAAAAATAAATGTTTATGTAAATGTGTATGTAGTCAGTGCTACTCTAAACAGATGTAACTTATCTGTGTATGAATTTTACACTCTTGTGAAAGCAAAATTGCTGAACACAGTCTGGTTCAGTAGAGAAAGAAAAAAACAGGAAACATGTTCTTTTTCCTCAGTGATGGACATGAAGTTTATATTTTAGGAGGAGGATTATGTCACAACTGCGCCACTTCTGCAGATGATGTGTCACCTTATAAATGAGAAGCGGAAATGCTTTTCATTATTGATGCTGTTAGAGGATGTATCTAAAGACAAACACTGATGCTCTTCTGACCCTGAACACATAATGCCATGGCTGGACCCCCCCTCCTCTGTCTGTCTTTGCTGTCCATGTTTGTGTTTCCCTGCAGGTGTGGCTCTGGCTCCCCACTCAGCTCCATATACTCACACAGTATTCAGTTGTTCATTCAATCTACACTCATGATAAGGCTGTGCCCTGATCGAGTGTTTGTAGCAGACTCTAATCTAGGTGGGACTTTTCTGCTTTCTTTTTTTAATCTTTGTACGCAGACGTTTCCAGAGTCTCTCCTAGTCAGTCCATCTACTCCTGTCACTCCCCCAACTGCGTTCATTTCACCTGGATCATCCTCTGTCCAACCATCTATTGCTGAATAAAACTCCATAGTTTTCTTCAATTTTCACAAGTCCTGAATTCGGCTCCACAAGTCATTATTTAGCAAACTTAACACAAGTTTTTATTGCATAAACCACATACTCAAAAGTTAAAATAACCTTAAAATGAATCCAAAGCTGACTTTAAATTGAAAGTAAGTGTAAATAGTGCTGGGCAGGGCAGTAGATGATCTTGAGTTTTGTGTTTAACTTCACATCGCACTCCGCGGCTCCCTGTCCTGGGGCCTCATGTACAAAGACTAGCATGGAAATCTGCATACACACAAAACAAATTCAGGTGTATGAAACTGTGCGTACACACAATTCCACACTCATTCTTTTGGTAAATCACAATCAATGTGAAATTGAGTGTGCAAGCAGGAGTAAAATACTCCACAGACCAATCAAGCAGACAAATTTCAAATATGATAAGTATAAAGAAAGAAAGAAAATGGGAAAAGGAAGCAGAAGAAAAGAGTTCCCAGAGTGTGAAATCAAAACACTCCTTTATGAAGTTGAGGCCAGAAAAATATTTTATTTGGCACTTTGACATCTGGCATGAATATTAAAAGACCTAAAATTAAATGGGGGCATTTGGTGGAAGCCGTCAATACCATGAGCTCAGAAAGTCACACTGCAAATGACCGGAAAAAATGTCCGACATGAAGGTGGAGGTGAAGCAGAGGGCTGCTGTGCACCAGCAAAGTATGGCCAGAACAAGTGATGGATCCGGAGTCGAAGAACTCACATGAGATGCACCACATTGTGTACAGCGTCAGATGCAGCACACTGCAGCACACCTGGATTTTACAGTTATTTCAATTTTAAACACATTCACCAAGAAACCACCTATCCTGATCCCTAGCGACTTGAATTCTCATCCACATGATGTTTGTAAGGATATATGAGTTGGGTTACCACAACATCAGGCAGGCGAATTTGTGCATCACATATTACTTGCAAATTACATTTGGACCAAAATAAATCATTGTGGTGCCTAAAAACCTGTTCCCCTCTGATTCCCCAACTTCATTGCATCACCTTTAAGTGTTTCCAATGGAGAAAACCTTAAAAATGTGTGTACAACAGATGTGAAATTTGCGTAGAGGACTGCATATTCTAACATTCATTTCACTTTTAGTACATCTGAACATGAGCTTAAAAAATGGCGTATGCAACTTTTATTGTGTGTACCCAAAGTTAGTAGATGGCCCCTCATCCTCTTCACCAGCTAAAATGAGGAAATAGTCCTTTGTGTGTCAGTTTCATGCTTTTTAGTACAACAGCACTCCTGTGCAGTCACATGAAAAGAAAGTTAAGACTGAGTTCATAACTTGGTCTGAAGAAGGTTATGTTCAGTTTCAAATTAAATTGTCTGTAAAATTTTTCAGTGAGCAATTTCCTGATGATCCCACACCAAATCATGCTAAAATGGAATTTAAATATCACCAGTCAGAAACACTGAATGTTAATGTGTACAAACTGAAAGTGCTTCATGGGTGTTAAATAAATGTCAGATCATCAAATGTGTGACAAAAATTCAGTAATGGAACCATCATCTAAAATGTCAGTGCATTTATATGATGATTTTAGTCCTCACTTCATTTTTATTAATCATAATACACTGTTGACTGATTAATTTCTGTATTGAATCTACCAGTACTTCTGCTATATTACTGCTAGTTGGTCCTGCAGGAATTTTAACCCTCTCAACCCTTTTGACCAGAAATATATATTGAACAACTTTTGTACAACTGATCATTTTCTGTCACAGTTCACTTGTTGTTTGAGTACTGTTATTTTTATTTTTTATATACAAATATTCTTCCCACATTTAAATTCCTATGAATGACTCACATTTGTTCTTTTGAATGGAGCATCAAGAGATTGGTGAATGTTGTGCAGAAGAAGTGTCAAATGACACATACCATGTCGTGTGAACCTGAACAAAGCCCAACTTTAGTAATGCAGTTGATAATCACCTTCATAGTCTCATTTATCTGTAAGCCTGGCTTTGTTGAACTCACTTCATAATTTACACTAAACAATCAACTGTGCATGTCATCATAGGACTTATCATGTGATTTAGAAAAAAGAATAATCTAAATGCAGAAGTACTGAATAAAAGAAATAAATACAATTAGTGATTCAATCGCTTGTAAAACAGCCCTGAGCAATAAGTTGGATGATGTGAAATTCACTTCTGTATCACATTATCGGTCTCTCACTGTTGTGTATGAATTTTGGCCTGCTCCTCTTTACAACACCACCTTATTTCATCAAGGTCTGCTGGTGTTCAATTGTGCACAGCTCTCTGAAGGTCTCGCCACAGCGTTTCAGACAGATTGAGGTTGACTGGACCATTATATCACCTTGATTATTTTCTTTTTCAGTTACTCTGTTGTAGATTAACTGGTCTGCTTGGGATCATTGTCCAGCTGCATGAACCAATTTCAGCCAAGCTTTGGCTTCACTTTGCAACCTAGCTTGTTTATTAGCCTTTTTTTTAATCATTCCATCATTTTTGCTTTTTGTTTTTCTACCACATTTTTTTTTGCGTCATATTTGATGTTATTTGTTAACAGACACCAGAATGCTCCAAACTGCTGAAACCTTTGCCTGGACGGAGGTTCTCACACTTGATGATGATCAGTTAATCAGTTGTGTTTGAGTTGCAGCACATGTTGTCGTTGAGTAAATTGTATGGTATTGTATTTGATGTTATTTACCTGGTTTGCACCAGGACATATTTATTTACTTTTGATGTGATCCAAACACTTGATCTATGGAAGAGGATGCACTTTCTTTATCACGTATGAGTTTCTTTTTCCGTATTTACGTGAAAACCAAAAGAAAGCCTTGTACAAACAACTGAACTGATTATGTTTTTTGTGAAACAATAGGTACGACTGAAAGGGACTGAAAATAATGGTGTTTGTGATAATAGCTTTTGAGAATCATGTTTTTAACACTTACCACATGTATTTAGATAGCTGAAAAGTTTCAGAACCAAACTATGAGATTAAAAATTGTCTCCAGAAAGTAAAAGCAATTGTGGAAATGTGGTGCATGATAATATATGTATATATAAAATTAATTAATTTCAGTTTTTAGAATAGTCATGAGGTTCATTTTTAAATTATGAATCATCCTCTTTTATGTGATTTCATGTTTATCTGCCATCATCTCCCCCTGCAAGTCAGTCAGTGTAACATAAACTGATGTAATATAAAACACTAATGAATACATTTAGGGTTTTGCCCCTAGGCGCATTCCATTTGTTTGAATCTGTAACAACAGCGCAGTACAATTAAAAGTAAAAATATGACCATCGTCATTATAATCTCCTCTGTTGTTTCTGCACAATGTGTTTCCATTAATCCTTCTACTGCTGGCGCTGCTGCTCACCGGCACAACAAGCATACTCTCTTTTCTCCCTCCATTTAAAAAGAAAAGAGTGGTAACCCAAGGTGAAGGTGAGAGTGCCGGTGTGTGTGTGTGTGTGTGGTGTGTGTGTGTGCACGCAAGTGCAAGTTTGTGATACATCTGCCTACAAAAACAATTTGTGCAGGCAGAACTTTCAGGCAGATGAGCCTGGTCAGTCTGCACAAAGCACACTGGGAAACTGGGAGTGATTTCTACACCTGTGATATTTTTCAGTTATCAACATCCCTTTTGTTATTTGTGAACAATGGGAAGTAATGAGCAAGGCCTTGGTTATTCTGATAAAGTAAATATGTGAGTCTAAAGAGTTCTGAGAAAATGGGATTGGTAGAAAAATTTGAATGGGAAGTTTACAGCTTGTTTTTCATTTGTTCTTTAAAAGGGCACAGTGATAGCAGCCCAACACAGTGTGAGCTGAGACTCACACTGATGCTCTTTGAAAATAACAGCAAGCCTCTGCTGAATTGTATCCCAACACTCTTTTTTAAGTATTTTCTTTCCAAAATGTGTCCAGCCTGAAGCAACTTCAGAGAGTGTGAGAGACTGTAAATGCTATATTGATGATCTGAAAGCTTTGTGAAGTCACATAAGCATTGAAAGAGAAAATATTGGTGTTCTTTTCATGCCTTCAATCGAAAGAAGAAGAAAATGTTCTGCACAGCTTCTGATAATTGTTCTATCAGTAGAAAATTTTCTGTTGAAATCAATGGTTTAGCTAAAAGGCCTCTTGCTGCACCTTTACTCAATTAAATCAATTACCCAAACACCATCTTTAGCAGCAAAAACTATACAGTTAAGACAGACAAACAAAAGTGCCTGCTAGCTCCACTGTGAACTAAAGACAAAGGATGTCTGTCCAAACACATTTGTTGAATCTGTGATGAAGAGGAAAAAAGCATGGATTTGGGTCTGACTCCCAAATCTCAATTTCCAGCTTTCCATCTGCTCAGGAAGCTTAGGATAAGCTATCTTTGCTTAACCTTAGGACATCCCCAAGTCTTAAGGGTGGTGTGCACTTTTGCTTTGCAGTTTTACAGTGTGTAGCAAGGATGTGTCTAATGCTGCTGGAAGCTGCTGGAAGAAGAGAAAGGTAAAACATGATACACGTGGTGCATCATAATAGGGGTGCCTGGGATGGCAGCAATCATGCTGGCAATCAACTTGATTTTCTCACTTTGTGAGGTCTGAAAGAGCGGTGTGCCAGCTGTGGTGCAGCCACTCTGCTGTCATATCTCATACTCTACAACCTCACATTCTCATACTTGTTTGTTGATGTGATTCTCTCTGATCCCAGTGAACTGAACAACCTAGCAAGATGTTAGATAGCAAGACGAAGCTCCATCCTCATCAACTACAGCGTCAGAAGTGTGCTTACAAAATCTATACACCCTCATTTCTTGTCTTGGTCTATTTCTCATTCTTCTTCTGCAGGTGTTGCTGCCCATCAGTGTGAGAAGGCTTATAAGGCAATTTCCAGACAATTTAGTCTATCACAGTACAATGGGAGGGACACCAATGGACATGGATATGAAATAATATGCTTATTTGGGACATGGGGGATGTGGTGTGCATCTGGCGTGTATGTGTGGCATCACAGAAATAAGATGCTTATTTGGGACACAGAGGCTGGTGTTTGGATTGTATGGCCTGTGGGGATTACGCATCCTAGTGAACAACATATTGACAACAAAGTCATTAAATTTCTTCTTCACTTCAGAGACCTCTCTTTCCATGTCACTGGATCCCTGCTGGTGCTGAAAAACTATGGCACAGCCTTCCCTGAAGTCATAGGTACGAACCCGAGTCGCTTCATGAAAGGTCAGCTCAGAAGAAAACTCCGGAAATTTTGAGATCGTCCACTACGAGTAATGAAAAGAAGGTATAGGCATTTTCTCTTTTTTCCTGCATGTCAGACCTGTTACAGCTATATTATGCAAAACGTCTAATGATTAAGTTCTGTATTTTTCAGACCTGACCTGACCTCCTTCACCAATGTTTTCAGAGCAGTCTGCCATGCCGAGATCTCGTCATCTCTGCTAGACTACAACCTGATCCTGACCCCACCAACCCCTCCTTTAACGTCTTTACTGTTGGCTATAATGAACCAGTCTCTGACATCTATACACTATATAGTACAATATATAATACTCCATATACTTCTTGCAAGAGGAGAAGGAGAATGTCCAACCTTTGCCCAAAAAGACCCCTGAAGATGGACCCAAAGAGATGCCTGTGGATATGAGATTTGTTAAAGGGTGTCTACACTACTCAGTCATGGTGGTCATGAATGAATTTCGGAAGAGTCATTGCTGGGGATATAAAGTAGATCATTCAAACCAGAAGTGGCATCAATGCCTATTTCCTATCCTTTATATGATTGTGGAGGAAAATTTATTTATGACACTTAGATGTGACGTACAAGAATGTAAAGACAAACAAGTATAAATGTCCCTGTCTCAGGACTGTTCAGGAGAACTTTCAGGATGTGTGTTTGACTATCCTCAACAGCTTCTCCTTGTGCACAAGTGTAATAAACCTCTGTGATTTTGATCCATCTCTCTGGTGCTCATTGGTAATATAA